>BQNB010005057.1:31700-92145 GCA_026074375.1 Tanacetum coccineum | reverse complement strand
GTATACTTGATAGAGTCCATAGTCTTCTTTAAATTTTAGGCCTTCCTTTGTTTCTTTTGGGTGCACTATTTCAATCACATGGTGGAAGAGACATCTGGTCATTAGTCAATATGCATCATTTGAGTCCCAGGGGGATGTGTTGGGTGTATAATTATTTAAAACGTGGGAAGAATTCTTTCTGATTCAATAAATGCTTCCTCAAACGGTTAATTACTAAGCTTATTTTTTAAAGAGAGTAGAAATAGTTGACAAAAGAGGTGTACATAGGTTTGATAAGTATGATGATTCCTTAAGTTAGTCAGTATTCTACAGAAAGAAATGAGTACATTTGGGATTTAGTTGACTTAGGTGTTTTCATTTTGACTACTTAGAGCGTATAATTGTGACATCCGGGACTTAGTTAACTTTGGTGTTTCAATTTATATCATCGTTATCGTGTAAGGAGAAATACGGACATCCGAGACTTAGTTGACTTTGGTGTTCCAATTTATATCATCACTATCATGTAAGGAGAAATATGGATAACCGGGACTTAATTGACTTTGGTGTTACGGTTTCGGATTAATTGTGTTCTTCGGATATTTAGGCTTTTTACATCAAGACTGCTTGAGGCGGCTTGCAAGAAAGTTTTGAATCTAATCAAGAAAGGATTGCTGATTTAGGAGGAAGCTAAGACAACTTCTTAAGAGAGACTTCGGGGAAGACCTACGGCTGCTACAAAGATCCATATGATTCTATCATATAATGTTCTCATCATTCAAGTCAAACCTCGTACATAATAATCTTGTGAATATATAAATGTGTCATGTAGACTTAAATATTAGACATATATAGTGTTTGAGTATGAATTTTTAAGAATTTCTTAGTAAATTCAAAAAATTTCAAATTAACATACTCAAACACCCATATAATTATCCCTCAATAATTTAAGGGGGGCATTAAAAATGTTCCTAATACGGCTTGTTAATAATTGGACATTTTTTTCCCCGAAAGCTTTTATATGTGAATCAATTGGATTACCAAAATATCAAGAGATGTAATACCTTTTTTCTGAGGGGAAAGAAAATGAATAAAAGTATATGGCTAAAGATGTTGATTTTCAAGATCTCACGAGTGTATGTTTATCCCATATATATGTGGCTAAACACTTTCGATTAATCGAATGCACATAAAAGGGGGAGCAAATGGGTTACTTCTGATATCCTTAAAATGGGTGAAAGTAACACAGATCGACCAAGTTTTAAATTCCGTATTTGGAGTTATAAAGTGGTTGGGAATTATGCATTCCTGACTTAGTACTGATAGTTTATATAAGTTAGTACGCAGTTGTAATTTTGCACGACAGTTACAAAAATGTTAGTACTCGACGAATAGTTAGTACCGTTTAGTATAAAATAGTTAGTACCGTTTGTGAGATATGCATGAGATGTCTAGAAAGGATATGAAAGATCTTGTATGCATTTTGTAAAGCCCATTAGGGTTCCTTAGTCTATAAATGGAACCCTAGTCATAGTTATTTTGATAAAGATTCAACAATAGAATCAATAGAGAACATCTTAGCAACATAGTCTTTGAATTATAACCTAGTCAGATTCAAGTTATTATATAAAAGTGTGAGTTTGATAAGATCTCTTGTGTTTTTCCTATTATTGTTCTTTCATTAGCATTATTGATTAGTTTCCCGTATAATCAATAGTGTTTTAGTCATTGTTACACCATTGTTGCTTTAGATTTATCTAGAGTATCATAACCCTTACAAGCTAAAGTTAAAGATCCATTCTGTAATGGATCCACCAACAAGTGGGTATCAAAGCTATGTGTGGAAACTCTGAATAAAGAAGAACTCTATTGTTTGAAAACAGATCTACACTCAAACCAGTAGATGGCAGAACAAGACACCTCCTCCACCAACTATCACAGCAATGAAACATCCACAATCATCAAGAAGGGAGAATATTGATATTTGGAGCATGAGAATGCGGTCAAATATACCTGTCACCATATCACAACTTATTGGACATAATTGTCCAATGGAGATCTCCAAGAAGAACCTGCCACTACAGGAATCAATCTGGTCCTTCTACTCCTCTTGTTTCCTAAAAACTGCAAAACAATTGGCTCACCAAAAGAAACAGGGAAAGATTAAGAGCATCTTTGCTTAGCAATACCATATGAATACTCCTTAAGTTTCATAATTTTCCAGATGTAAATCTCTCTGGGGGCAATCAAATCAAATAATTGGAGAAAATGAAATAATCCAAGAAATGAAAAAACGTTCTAAAACATCAGTTGAAAACTTTACTACTAGCATCAAACGAAAGTCTACACAAGGCTTATGATAAGGTTCTGAAAAACTCATAAGTCATTGGAGGTTCATGGTGCTCCAATATCAAAGGAAGATATCACCAGAAAAGTTCCTAAGAATCTTCCTCCTCATGGAATCAATTGCTCTAATCATGATAAATAAGCCAACATTGATGAGATTGAATTGTATGACCATCGTACACAACCTAGGGTCTATAAGATAAGATGAAAAGGTCTTCAATTCCACTTCTACTTTTCGGAATTTGGCATTTCTTTCCTCCTAAGACACTAGCATTACTATGAAAGTTAGTACTGAGCCAGTGGAGATTTTAGGGTTTAGTACTCAGCTGGAGGAATAGACAAGTTTCACTAACCCCATGTGCTCATGATGTAGCGTGTTCTTTCCTGCATAACCAACAAACAGTCCTCAACTTGAAAATGAGGATTTTTAGCAGATTATGAAGATGACTTGGAAAAATTAGAATCTTAGATGGAGTGTGGCCCTATGTTGACTGTCAGAGTGAAGAAATCTCATTTCAGTAACAGAAAGGAAAACTTGGATTTTCAAAGAAAAACGACCTGTTTTCTCTTTGATAAGTTCAAAAAAATTCAGTGCTACAAACTGTCACAGAAAATGGCACTTTGCTAGGGATATGCAGATCTGGAAGTAACAAGGGAGAGATACTTTATGGTGACAATTGCTAGGAGCAATGCACCAACAAATGCAATCTCATCACAGGCACTGTGGCTCAAGATGGGTCTAGGAGGCTATGACTATAGTAATGATTTAGAATGTAGAACCAGTCAACTATGCTTTAATGGCAATCTCTCTTCAAGCTCATCAAGTTCTTCTGATAATGAGGTACAAAAACTATTCTAAACATGTCTTGAATCTGTTTAAACACTCAAAATAATTAGATAGTGAAAGAGAAAAACATAGCAGAGCCAGACTAGAAATTCAGGGTTATGAATTAGCTTAGAGTCTCTAGAACATCTGAATACTTGGACATGAAAAGAATGAACTGGCTTGGGGGAAAATATGAGTTTCAAAACTTATGAGCGTAATGTAGAGAAATAAAAATTAACAACTATAACCTGGAATTAGAGAAAGTGTTAAGGAAATAGATGAGTTTAAAAATTAAAGATAGAATAATGGAATGAATAGTCCAAGAAAATCTGATGAATTACTCAACAGTCAAATGAGTAGCTAGAGATAATACTGGTTTAGGATATGGCACACAATTGAATGAAATAAGTAAACAATTCTGAAACAGATAGTGAGATTTTAGTTTGAGTGTTTTTTGATGTCAGATCGAGTGATGAAGAGTCCACACCAGCAAATGGATAGGTTTTCAAAGCAGATGGGTAGGCATGTGTTTCCCCTCCTATAATAGGAATTTCCTAACCCCAGGGGAGGAGATGGCATATCATTTGCAGTTTAGATGAATATGCCGATTAAAAAGAAACTCATTGATCAAAAACAACTGAGCTTAATGCTGACACAAGTTAAATTTAAAACCTATTGAGACCTGTATGTAATACAAATGAAGTAAATGTTGAAAAACCTAAGTTGGCAATGAATCAATTGTGTCTACACACAAACATTACAAAGATAAAGCTCATCATTGAGGATTGGAACCAGATGATGAGAATGAGTGTCAGAGAGTTAGTCCCTGTATAAGACTAAGAAACTCAAACAGCTAAACTCAATTATAAATTGGTCAAACTCTAAGAAAGCAGAATCTGGATTTAAGAAAATAAAAGCTAGCTTTGTCCTGTAAAGAGCACTGACCATTTGATCGAAAGATTGTGATTTTTATGACAAAAAGAAGCCTAGAACCTAAAGCAAAAATGTAGTCAATACTGGTCAAAGGGTGGGGTCAAACCAGTAGGTATAATCTAAAAGGTTTTAATCATCAAAAAATTTTCAAATAAATTGAACTACCCTCAAGCAAGAAGGACTTTGTTCCCATCATGAGTACTAACCAGAACGGTTTTGGTTAAATCTGGTTAGGCCAAATGAGAAAAAGAGCAGTACAAACTATTATACTGCTAGGTCTGTTAGTACCGCTAAGGACCCATTTGCCACCCAAACGCACAAACTAGTCAGTATTGTTAGATAGATTTACCCAATAATGGATAATGTAGAGACCTAAGAGCCTCATAATTCACCAATCAAGAGGGTCGTTACTACAACAAAATTAACTTTTAGAACCCAAAACTTTAATAACAAGATGTTCAAGACTTTTGAGGTTCAAAATAAGACTACTGCTAGGACAAGAGAGTAGTTAATACGGTAAGGGTAAGATGGATATTGCCTTAAAGTCAAGTGGGTTTTGAAGGATAAGGGAAACTTACTTGGATCATGTGTCCAAAGACAGTGGATGTTTCATGCTCAAGAAAGGTTACGTATGTTGACCCAAAAGGGGATTTTCTACACTATAAATTGGCTTGAGTCCCTAGAGATACTAATTCTCTTACTTTAATGTGCAGGAGCAATCCAGAGATCTGTTAAGGATCTGCAGTGGTAGATAGTGGTTGCTCTAGCCATAATACGGCACAAAGCTATCATTTCAGACTATGAAGACATTACAATGGAGGCTTTGTGCTTTTGGAAGTGATCCCAAAGAGGAAAAAATAACGGTCAGGTAAAATCATAACTACTAATTTAGACTTTTGATGATGTTTATTTGTAGAAAAACCTTAGGTTTAAAAAACCTTTCATTCTCTGTCTCATAAAATGTATGATAAGAAAGAATAGTGTCCTTTTTACTGAGACTGAATCCTTATCCCTGTCCTCCTAGCTTTAAGCTTCTTGATGAATGTCAAGTTGTAATTAGAACTCCCTATAAAGAAAGGATAATGTGTACAGCTTGGACTTAAAGAACATTGTACCTCTGGAGGTATAACTTGTTTATTATGCAAATGCAACAGCAAATCAGTCCTAAATTATGGCACAGGAGATTATGTCATGTGAATTTTTCAAAAATATAAACAAAACTTGTTAAAGGCAACCTAGTTAGAGGCTTACCTTCAAAAGTTTTTGTAAATGACCACACTTGTGTTGCCTGCAAGAAGGGTAAGCAACATAAGGCCTCTTGTATGGCCAATTAGAAATAATCAATCAGAAAGCACCAAGAATTACTTCATATGGACTTATTTGGAACATGTCCCTCTATAGAAACTATTTACAAGAAAAGGTATTGTTTTTTGGTTAAGACTGATGATTTAGCAGATTTTAGTTAGGTTATTTTCTTATCGTACCAAGGATGAAACATCTAATCATTTTGAAAATTTATCATAGGCTTAAAAACCAATTGGAATCATAAATGTTAAAATCATTAGACCGTATAATGGGACAGAGTTTAAAGAACCATGCGTATGAATGAATTCTGTGCTAAAAAAGGAATAAAAGGGAGTTTAGTGTGGCTAGAACTATCCGCATCAAAATGTTTGCAGAAAGGAAAAACAGGGACCTAATTGAGGCTACTAGAACTATGTTAGCAGACTACACTTTTACTATCCCATTTTTGGGCAGCAGGCAGTTAATACTGCTTGCTATGTACTGAATAGGGTATTAGTGACCAAACCTCAAAATAAGACACCTTATGAACTATTAATAGGTAAATCACCTAGTATTAGTTTTATGAGACCTTTTGGGTGCCCCTTGACTATTTTGAACACCTTAGATTCCTTAGGCAAATTTGATGGGAAATCTGATGAAGGTTATTTGCTTGGATACTCTACCTCTAGTAAAGCCTTTAGAGTATACAACAAAAGGACCAAAAGGGTAGAAGAGAATCTGCACATTAATTTTCTTGAAGATCAACCAAATGTGGCAGGAACTGGTCCAAATTGGATGTTTGATCTTGATTTTCTCACCAATTCAATGAATTATATTCCTGTTAGTGTAGAAAATCAGGTTATTGTGGATGCAGGTACACAAGATTCTTATGTTGCAGGTTCATCAGGAAAAGATAAAGGACCTACTCAGGAATACATACTGCTTCCACTACAACCTCATAGGACAAGGATTCCAGTAAAGGATGTTGTTCAGGATGCACAAGAACAACCTTCTGAAAATGCTTCTCTGAAGAAGGATATACAAGATTTAGAAGATGTTATTGATAAGGAAGGACAACATCAGATGCCAGAAGATGAACAAGTCTGTCAAGATGAACATGAGATGATGGTTACTCAAGAATTGGTTGCTAATGCTATGAGTAATGTTACAAGACAAGCCTTTGAAGTAGAAAAGAGGAGAATTGCATCTCAAAAGAAGGCAGCTCAAGCTACCAGTACTAACCAACTTAGTATTGATAGGCCATTTGTTAGTACTGATAGATCATTTGTTAGTACTGATAGGTCTAACACACCCAATGTTAGTGCTGCAAGTACTTCCACATGTGCAAATGCTGGTGAATCATCATTTGTCTATCTTGGACGCAAAATACCTATTGATGCATCTACTCTTCCTAATGTTGATTTACCCATTGATCTAAATATGTCTAACTTGGAAGATGCTTCTGATACTCTCCTAAATGATAGAATATTTAATAGAGCTTATGATGATGATGAAGATGTGGGTGCATGTGGCTAATTTTCAACAACACGGAAACGTCCATTGCTGTTAGTCCTATACCCATGCTCAGAATTTATAAGGATCATCCAAAGGATCAAATTCTAGGAGATCCTACATCAGTAGTTCAAACAAGAGGGAAGATTTTAAAAGCTTCCATCAACACAAGTAAGCCTTGGTAAGTTACATTCACATACAGAACAGAACAAATCACAAGGATCACCAGAACTGTTTGTTTGCATGTTTTCTCTCTCAAAAAGAACCCAAGACTATATCACAAGCCTTATAAGAAGAAAGCTGGGTTGAAGCAATGCTAGAGGAATTGCTTCAGTTCAAACTACAGAAGGTTTGGGTACTTGTTGATTTGCCATATGGGAAAAAGGTAATTGGCACAAAGTGAGTCTTCAGGGATGAGAGAAGTATTGTTGTGAAAAACAAAGCACGACTTGTAGCACAAGGGTTTAGACAGGAGGAAGGTATAGATTATGATGAGGTTTTTGCACCTGTTGCCAGAGTTGAGGCAATTAGGCTATTTTTAGCCTTACATGGGATTTACTGTCTACCAAATGAATGTTAAAAGTACATTTCTCTATGGCACTATTAAAGAAGAGGTGTATGTTCATCAACCTTCAGGCTTTGTTGACCTTGCTCATCCAAACAAAGTCTATAAAGTGATCAAAGCTCTTTATGGTCTACATCAAACTCCTAGAGCTTGGTATGAGACACTTTCTTCTTTTCTGATGGAAAATGGTTTCAGAAAAGGTACCATAGACAAAACACTCTTTATCAAGAAGAAAAAGAGTGACATTATGTTAGTCCAAGTGTATGTGGATGACATTATTTTTGGTTTTACAAAGAAGTCTATGTGTATAGAGTTCGAAGAATGTATGCACAAAAGTTTCAGATGAGTTCCATGGGTGAACTCACATTCTTTTTGGGACTTCAAGTGAAGGAACAATCTGATGAAACTTATTAGTTCAGGGATAATATGTAGCTGACATCTTAAAGAAGTTTGATTTTTTATCCATCAGAACAGCTACTACTCCTATTGAGTCTAATAAGCCTCTGGTCAAGGATGAAGATGGTGTAGATTGTAAATGTACATGTCAAACAGGTCTATGATGCTCTTTAATGTATTTGACTGCATTCAAGGCCAACATCATGTTTTCTATTTGTGCA
Organism: Tanacetum coccineum; assembly: GCA_026074375.1. Classification (NCBI taxonomy): domain Eukaryota; kingdom Viridiplantae; phylum Streptophyta; class Magnoliopsida; order Asterales; family Asteraceae; genus Tanacetum; species Tanacetum coccineum. The sequence goes on along the minus strand of BQNB010005057.1, from coordinate 84,083 downwards.
TGTGCTAGAATATCAAGTCACTCCAAAAGGCTCACTTTTTCACACATAAATGCATAAAAAGATTTTTAGGTACCTCAAACACCAACCCAATTAAGTTTATTGTATCTTAGGGATTCACCTTTTTGAACATGAACTTATTTAGAATAGTGATTATGGAGACCAGCTGACAGAAAATCAACAACAGGTGGATGTCAATTTCTTGGAAGAAGATTGATATCTTGGCAATACAAGAAGCAGACTATTGTGGCAAATTCTACTACTAAGGCAGAATATGTTGCAGCTGCAAATTATTGTGGGCAAGTATTATGGATACAAAATCAGATGGTGGATTATGGTTTCAATTTCATGAACAACCGAAAATCTATATTGATACTGAAGCACTATAAGTGTTATCAAGAATACTTTTGCTCGCTTCAGGAACCAAGCATATTGCGATTTGATTCCATATTATAAGGATTTGTTATGAGAAGAGACTAATAGAGGTTATCAAGATTCATACTGATCATAATGTTGCAGACCTTCTCACCAAAGGATTTGAATGTCACCAGGTTTAACTTTTTAGTGGTGAGCATTGGAATGTTAAATCTGTAGCTACATTTGAGGGGAGGTTAAAATTATAAAGTTTGTAAAGTGTAGTAAGTACTTCTAGTTAAAATTAATAATGTTAGAGGGAATTAAATTATGGTAGTTTAGGAAATAGTTTTAGTTCTAGACAATGATATATATTGTAGCTTTTCTTTGGTTTTGACTAATCTATTACAGGATAAGCATGATTGATGGATGGATAGAACTGTGCTGCAAATTCTACTCCATATATGGGTCTGTAAGTACTCAGTACAGAGTTAATTCTAGTAGTCTATAATTAATTAGGTGTCTAATAAGTTAATTCTAGTAGTCGTAAGTTAATGTTGGAGACTTTATTAGTAATTTTAAGGCTAATTTTAAGTCTGGAAGATGAGCTATTGTGCTTGGTGAGGAAAATTGATTTTTTTTATTAAATATTACCGTAGAGATTTTTACGGCGCATACTTCTAAGATAGGTTTTCTATTTGGATAAATTACTGCACTTTATTCCTCCTAAAACATCTTTCTTTGCTCTAAAAAGAACTTCTTTATACCATTCGGTCCAATAAGAAACCTTGTTATTCATCGATTAAAACTCAATTCTCTCTCTCTACCAGTACTTAGTAATTCACTCGTATCAAACCCAACACTAGAATTTGAATTCTTATGACTTTTATTCAACAACGTGTTCATATGGCCAATCTCAAGTACTCTGACAAGCATAATATGGTCGCTTTTCTGAAGAAACCAAATGAAAGTGTTGGTTTCACTGAGGTAGTGGATTTTCTTAAAGGTACATCTTCTCGGTAAATCCTTAACTCATAACCCTACTATCTATGACTCCCAAGTCAAACAGTTCTGGCAACTATCACATTCAGAACACTTTTCTAATGGGAACTCACCAATTATTAGCATCTATAGGCCTCTAAAGAGTATACCATACTGAGGCATCTGTTAGAAGTAAACTTCAATAGGAAGATGCAACATTGAATACATAATTTTGTCTGATGCTGAAATATATGTCTGGATTATCCACATTGAGATATGTTAACTGAGAGGAAAGTTACCTTTTTTGAAAAAAGAATTACACCCAATGGAAATTTTTAATCATCATATTTTTACACTACTTAAGCCCTAAGTCTGTGGGATGGGAATCACTTTTGGTAGTACTTTTGCTACTGCATTAATCCTGTCTTCTAGAAATGGCTTTATAATTTTTCCTAAAATGATGTTTGATGAATGGTCCTATAACTTGGAAGTAATACAAAATATTTTAATGTATCCAAGATTTTTACAATTATATTGGACATTAATATGAACATAAAGGAAAGTATTTAGCCCCAAACATTGACCAAAAGCTTTTTGCTAAACAGAAAAGGGAGGTTATGCAGGGGAATATATCCATAGGCTGCCTGCTATGGTTTCGCATGTGCAGCTAAAAGATCAAGGTGAAGGATCAGCACAACCAGCTAAACCCCGTCCCACACCTGTTGATCCACTACCATCCACATCCCTACCACATTAATCACCACCTCATTCACCACATCAATCACCACCTCATTCACCATATAATTCACCACATCAATCACCACCTCATTCACCACAGACAAACACTGCTCATTCACTACATCAATCGGCCACCTCATTCACCATTTCAATCACCACTTTACTCACCACCACAATCCTCGACGACCCTAGGTCTAAGAAGCACCTCTCCTTGAAGGTAACACATCAGGAAGTGCCTGAGGCCAGTATACAACTCAAAGAATTGATGGTACTTGTACCTAGCTTGGTGACCAGTTCCTAGTTTGGAAAAGGTTAAAGGGACACCAACAAACCTAGGGAATGATGTCTCAAATTGGTAAAGAAGGTGAGAAATCGTCGGAAAAGGCTTTGAAGAGGAAATACAAGAAAGAATATGTTCTGCATCAAGGGATGAAGAACAAAGGATCAGGGGAGGATAATATAGGATATGATGATCCTCTAGTATCTTTGGTTAGAGAATCCATGAAAGAGAAGTCAACAAATTTTGTTACTCCTACAAAAGCTTCAGGGGAGGCTCAAGAAGAAGAAGAAGAAATCAGTCCTACAATCTTGGAGGCAGCTAAAACTTTATCAAAAGTTGCTTCTCAAAGTGTTAGCAAAGCAAATTCGACTGATAAGGGCAAGAGATACAGGAGGAGAGCAAGGTCTATGCTAGAAAGATTGAATGACTGAATCGGATGCTGAGGATGAATAAATACTGGCAAGTTAAATTAAATTCAGGTATTGAAGATGTTAATACGTAGTTTAAAGGTGATACTAGTAGAACATCAATTAGTACTTCTAGTATAATTCATTCTCCTAAAAAGGGTCAAAGAGAAAGAAAAGCTCAAATGGTTGAAGAGGATATCCAGGCTACTCATAAGACTAAAGAACAAATAAGACAAGAAGAAGTCGGATTGGAAAAGGCTATAAGATATCAGCGTCAAATTGGATGAAGAATTGCAAACATGATTCATTTAGATAAGATGTTAGCCAAAAGAGTGCAGGAAGAACAAGAATTGTCAGAACAACAACTAAAAAGAAAGGCTAAAGTTCAAAAGCTGCACAATTTTATACTGAAGAAGATTGGTGATACCATAGGGGCAAATTGGGAATCAAATACAGAGGTAGTCAAGAGTCTCAGTGAAGAAAGGAAAAGCAATGATGGATTTTGCAAAAAGAATGGATGGAAATGATAAAAGGAGAAGAAGAAATTATATGCTAAACAAATAGCCAAAGCAGAAAGTAGTAGCCACTGACACAAGACACAAAAAAGAGATAGATGAGTATCTACATTCAAGAATCAGAGATCATGGAAATTGTCTTCAAATTGAAGAAGCATCTTTTGAAGGTTGAAAACTAAATTTGAAAGCTGATAAGAGTATGAAAGTTTTGTGCCCATGGAAACTGAAGCAAGAGTAAAAGACAAGGATACACTAGAACAAGAAAACTTCAAAGAAACCAGAAGATTGACGAAATTGAGGATGCTTCAATCCATAAAGGAGAAAAGATGAGGTTGATAGAAGGAAGAAGAAGCTGAATGCCAGTTAAAAACAGAATGGAGAAGGAAGCAAAATGCAATATAAGAATTAAATATTGACAAACAGCACAAGATGATTCAACAAGGATAGAGTAAGCATATGTTAAAGATAAAGTCAAAATATAATTCATCATAATCAAAGATTGGATAGAATGCTATTCCAACTGCTACAGAAATCTCTTCTATTGTTTAATTGGAAGACATTTCTCAATCAAGTCCAAAAGGCTGTCTTAAACATATCATAAGAAAAGATGGTTCTAAATAAAACTTATAAGAGTTTTGGAGCTATACTTAAAAGATTTTTACAAGAGATGAGCTTTGTAGAGTAGGTACAGAAAGGTAATTAAAGAAGTATGGGGCAAATAGACCAGAAGAGATGTATGACAGAGTACTTTAGGGTGATCTCAAGACCATGTTTGATCCACCTCTTAGTGATGATGCAATATGGAGTTTGCCACTTCAACAGAAGATAATTAATTGGAGGTACTATCCTACTTGTGTTGTACACTGCTTAACATTGGATGCATCTATTATAATAATGGTTTATCAAATAGAAAAAATCCTTTTGTCAAGAAGGATGCATGCCAAGTGGATCTAAAAGAAGCTTCTGGATGGGATAATGGATGAAGTTTGTTATCATCTTTTGAAGATATGATTGAAAGCAAGCTGGGAAGAAGGAAAGTGAATAGTCCTCTCAGAGCAAGCGAGCATATTTTTAAACTATGGACTATATGGAAGTGAGAAGGGTTTGGGCGGTTAGCTAACACCACATAACAAAGGTCAGCATTCACCATCTTAATAGGCATAAGAAACTGGCTTAGTCAAAAGCACACTGGTTTTGTAAAGACTTCTCAAATCCGTTAATGGTTGACAGTTTACCAAAAACTGTATGGTTATCAATGCACCTTGTTATTGCAATGAAGCATTGACTAGTCCATAGCAAACGACTCATGGTAAAGACATATCAAATCCGTTGATGGCTGGTAGTTTGCCAAAAACTACAAAGATAACTTAGTTGGATGTTGCTGTGTAGCTGTGATGAGGAGAAGACAAAGAGCTAAAGACATAATAAGCTAAGGACTAAAAGAAATGCTTGGATAAAATTCTCAAAAGCCCAAAGTTTAGGGGCAGGATTGATAGGGAATTTTGTAAATAATAGATTAATTATGTTAGTGTATGTAGTTAGTTTTGCTAGTTACATAGTTTGTACTGGAGAAGGATTATCGAATTATTACATGTAGTGTAAATTATAATACTGCTTATGTAATAGTTTAAGCCTACTTACGCAGAAATTAGTTAGAGTTTAAAGTATATGCAGGAGATATCTTAGAAAGGATTGCATTATCTTTATACCTGTATTTTGTAAGCCCTTAGGGTTTCCTTAGTCTATAAAAGTAACCCTAGGATAGTTAGAATATATAGTTTCTACACAAGAATCATAGAGATAAATATAAGTAATCATAGTTATATAATCTTAACCTAGCCGATCAAAGTTTAACAAAAAGTTCTTTTTGTGATATTCATATTGTACATCTTAGGCATAATGATTAGATTCCGCGTAATCAATAGTGTTTTACTCAGTGTTTCATTATTGTTGCTCTAGATTCATCTAAAGTAACAAACTCTTTGCAAGCTGAAGGTTAAGATCTATTCAGTAAATCGATCCAACAAGCAGACAAAAGACTGTCTTCCACTCTGCCAGGATTTTTATACTCTTCCTTTTGTCCTTGCTCACCTTCCCCAAGATACTCATCCCCATTGTTTGAATTCTCCTATTCCGACCAACTATTCTCAGAATCCGATGACCTCTTATTTTTCCGACTACTTTTAACTTTTTAAATTTCCCAGTCCCATTCAACGGTATCTTCGTATACACGAACATTTTTCAATTTACCATTAAACTTTAGACACTTTAGGAAAGCAATGTTATCCTGTAAATGTGTTAGAATAAGCATCCTTCCTCTCCTGAAATCGACAGCGTCCTTGAAATTACACTTTTCACATTCTAAAACTTTACCCCATTCACCTGCAATTTTCTCGAAATTGTCAGCCCCGAGAGGTACCCCTTCCAATATGAATCCAACCTAATCTGGATCTTCTTATCCCACTCAGGACCCCAACTTGTGTAGTTATACTACCCATTTGGAAGAGTCCTATGGTATTCCTTATCTTCAATTATATTTTTCCTATCATCATTGGTTGAGGTGTGCACTTGATCAGGATATCAAGCCCCCCAAGGAGTCTTGTATTCAAATCGTATTGATTACATATGTGGAAGAATAGCAAATTGATATTTTAATCAAAGATTGGGTTGTGATAGGTTGTGAATAAACATAGTCTTAGTACGATTCTTTTGTTATACAAGTGGTTGTTGTATCTTCCTTTTCATATAATTAAAATAGACAACTATAAAGGGAGTGTTCAATTGGTGTTATAGTGAATCAATATAATAATACCAGTCGTAATCTCATAAATCAATTGAAATAATCATCAAGATTTTTTAATTGTAAAGATGGTGTTGTAAGATGTAACTAACGAGTGGGAACTACCCGCGCGTTGCGGCGGGGTGATTTGTAGCTGATGCATATTATTTTTTTTAGATTATAATTTTTTTGTTTCGTAATTTTTATGATATTTTATTATGCATTTGTTTTTCTAATATTTATATATTTGTTATTGTTACATTTTTTTATTGCTAAAAGTTGTACCGTTTTAATTTTTTTATTAATTCTACCTTCGTTTAAAGCCGTAAGCCTTCTATTATGTATCTATCCTATTTTTGCCTTCTAAAATAACTAATTATTTAGACTTAAGCTTAAAATTTGGTCAAGCCTATGATAAGGTCTGCATCATGACTGATCCTTTGAGTAATTAAAAATTTATAACACGTAGATTACAATAAATTATGAGAGTGAGGGTGTTATTTCTTTTCCCTTTTTATGAGGTGCAATCAACTAATTATATAACTTTACTAATCATATTCAACACACTACTAAGTCATTAACATAAGATTTAGAGTAGAAACAATCAAACAAACATCTAAAATCATCCCTCTGGACCCCTATATATTCGGTCCTTCCTTTATATGGGATGTCTCAAATATTAAATAGAAAACGACAAAAAATGAACGTACTTTATAGTATATAGGAGAATATTATTCGCATACAAACACATTTGTATATTTCGGTTTGTTGTGTAAATAGCTGGACAACAGAATTGAGCCAAAGTGAACCCAGTATGAGCGTTTACAATGTAAAAAGTCATTAAAGACTTTTTGCATTTAATGCTTCTTATAGTAATGCATAAAGACTTTGAGGAAAGACTTCGAGTCTACCAAGTCTTTCCAAAAAGCTTTGTAAAAAGCTTTTACTCCAATGGCAAAAAACCCCCTCAAAAGACTTATTGGAATAGTAAAAAGCTTTTGGTGGTTTTTTCATTGGAGATGCTCTAAGTGAACATTGCTATTTTGTCATCATCCATGATGAGTTTTAAGATATAGGTAAATAGGAAAAAAGAAAATTAATTATTATTTTTAAATATATATATATTTTATAAATTAATTTAATTAATATATATTATTTTTGAATAAAATATTATAGTGAAACAGGAAATCATATACATTATGTGGTTAAGAATTTTTGGCAAATTAAAACAATATACTACTTAATTGATACTTGATAGTAAAAGTCAAAACCCAAAACAATATCCAGAATTAGAATTTGGAGTCCATGGTAGCGCGTGAATCTAAACAAGAACAACCAAACAAATTATTTCACATATCTTTCAGCCCAAACTACCCCACACCCGGATACCAAACGCACCCTAAACCCACTATTAATAAGAAATAGAAAAACATGTCATTAAAAAAAGAAATATAAAATATAATTTTATTATAACCTAAGCCAACGTGACTACTCTCCTAGCCACATGTAAAATATCATAAAAATACTAAAAGTACTCCTCATTTTCTCTAACAAATCTCTGCAACAATTTCCAGCAAGTTCTTTAGCTATATACTATAATTCTTTAAGGGTATGTTTGGTAGAGGGAATTAGAGGAAGAGAAATGGAATTGATTTCATTTTCATTGTTTGGTTACCAGAGAAAGAAAAAAGGTGGAGATTTGAATTCTTTGAGGAGTTGAGTCCTTTGTAATTGGTGTGGAAACTATTTCCATCCTAATTGATGTGAAAATCATTTCTTACTTGTCAGAATTCATTTGAGTCACAAAACAAAAGAGATTTATTTACGTTTTATTTATTTATTATTTATTGTTATTATAAATATTAAAATAATAATAATTATTATTATTATTTATTTATTTATTTATTTTTCTATTTAAATCTTTTTTTAAAGGAAAGAAAAGATTTGCATGATTATTTTTTTTCCAATTCTTTGACGCTACCAAACAGTGGAATTCAATAAACTTTCTCACTGGATTTCATTTCTAAGAAATTCAAGTTTCTACTTCATTTCTAATCTCTGAAATTCTCTGTACCAAACGTGCCATAATTTTCTTTCTATTGTAAATGTAAAGAGCAAAAACACAAGAATAAGATAAGAATGGGGAGAAGAGAGAATTCTTATTCAGTTATATTCATCCAAGATGTTACAAGTATCAAATATATTTATAAGTAAGATAAATACATGTAAACCTTAACGGGCCCATTGAGATAATGGTGAATATACATAAGCCCATTAGTATTATTTTACAACACTCCTCCTTAGATATTCACCGTTTATCATACGGTATATAATGCCTCATTAAAAACCTTATCAAGAAAAACCCAATAGGATAAAAACTTGATGAAGAAAAAGAGTGCAGTGCGCATAATGCTCCTCCTCAATTTAATGTATATATTTCAAACATCGAATGCTAATCTTCTGAACGAGTTTCTCAAATACTTTTGTTGACAACAACTTTGTAATGAAGTCCACCAAATTGTTCATGTTAAGAATAAGTCATGCAATGATGACAAAATATATGTGTAGCTTCCAACCCAATATCAAATGAATTGTTTGGAGAGTATACAATACATGTACAAATATTAAAAGAGAAAAATAAACTCTTCATGACGCATATTAATTGAAAAATTAACAATAAAACCTCAATTGCACTTATTTATGGTACTTGAGGACCGCTCATTCCTTAGAGACATGTGCAAAACCAATTTATATAATATGCGCCCAAAATAATTTTGATCCATATAAGGATTCATTCAATTTAATGAAATAAAGTTATTGAGAACTTTATTAATTTTTTCTAGAAGTTCAATTTGTGAGCCATGCTTGAGGTATTATATATCCTTCGTAGCATATGAGAGCTCTAATAAACCCCATTTTAGGGAAAAATAAATGCTTGTCTTATAAAATATCAATAAGATATTTACAGCGAGACAATATGTCTCTTAATAATCAACTTATTGTTTTTGTGAATTTATTTATTTCACAATTCAAGTATTAAAGCGCATAACTTTAGAGCTTTTATTTCGGTCCCAAAAACCGATGTATATCCAATAGATTTTACACATTAACGTGTATGAACTTCACGCTCCAATTCTTTTAGTATTTTCAAGATACTATGTCTTTATATGTTGGTCAATCATTTCATTGAACGCACATTTAGATATTAATTGCTTTATGATCCTCATCATGCATAATAGCAAGCAATATATTATAATGTAGACAAATTTATCGACGTTATTTTGTTTCCGATTCCATATAATTCAAGACAAGATAGAATTATTGAGATCTCATTTGCTATCTGAGGTTCTTTGGAACCTTAATGTCTAGTGTCTCTTTATGAGACTATCATGGGGTCTTTTATACCTCGAACAACCATCTTGTTTTCATGCTCTATTTTTTTTATCAAGGATTTTATTCAGAATCGATTTGTCTACCATGCTTGAGGCATGTCGTAATAAAATAGTGTCTTTGAGGGACAACTTATAATCATAGCATGAGTAGCTAAAATTTTGTTTTTTTGGCCAATGTTTATGTATGGCTATTAGATTATTCATTGAATAATAAATTCATAAAATTTCTTTCGAGGATCAATAGAATATGATAATTCATTCTGAATTTGCAGCTACTTCTCTCCTCCTGAAGGAATTATCCATCTTCTGTGTCCCATGTATGTGCATTTAGGTGGAGTAATTTGCAAAAAAAAATGAAATAGGATATGTTTGGTTTATAACCAAAACCAATTATAAAATGGAGGATTTATAATAGCATACTGGCATGATGCTAATTTTGTTGTTGTGTATATTATAGCCCCATACAACAACAAAAAGTTTCTCTCAATTTCATTGAAAATTTTGAAGTAATTCATCGGATATTCATGATGAAATACTTACTCTGGAATCTTAGGATCGCATTGAGCTATTAATCATGCAAACTTGAGGTTGCGATTTGATGAACATTTAAACGATGCATCGATACTCTAAATTATTCATACAATGGATTTGTATGCCTACATATATCCATTTGTTTTCTTTCCAGTAAATTGAGGAATTGAGTCCCCATTATAGTTGATAGATTAATAATCAACTTCTTTTGAGAGATAACATTATCAGATTGAAGAATCTTATTCTTCTATAGTTTTTGCATCATTAATGACTCGGGATGGTGTAACCGGTCATGCCAAATTATTGCTCATAAACTTATGTTATGGCTATGATTCGCTTTTACTAATATTTATATAATGCATGTCGAGGAAGATACAAAATAATATAATGTATTCTTAATATTTAACTTCGTTTCTCATGACAATTTTATATTTCTTTTACGGAGCAAAAATATGTTAGCAAAGATTCTTAAATCTATGAATACAGTGTGTAGTAATATCTTTGACACACATGTATTTTGCATACATCACATTGCATTTTTGCATAAATAGCATTTTTGTTTGCTCATTTTTTATTTTATTTTTGCCACTACTAGTGGTTTGTCATTGTCATACTACCTCGATCATGTCCTTTACCATGATAATGATCTTTAAACATTTATCATTGTATTATCACATTCACATGATGGAATGATGATCGTATATTGATCATTTTATCTCATTCACTTGAAGGAATGGAGATCTTTATGTTGATCTACTCAACTTTAATATTGCAACTTGAGGTTGTCAACCAGTTTCTTTGAATTAACACGACAATAATTAAATTCACCACGTCCCTAATCACGATATCTACATGAGTATCGTTATTGAGTCACATTCAGTTGAGTGAATGAAGCAAATTTAGTAAACGGGTTTATCGTGTTTGTTTAAACATACCCATTGCTTTGTTAATAAAGAAACTTATATCAAAGCATCGTTCTCGATATATGAGCATATTCGAGGCATTAACCATCTCATCACATTTAATGCTCGCATTTACAAGAATTTCTTGTTTTTGATGGTCAAATATTTCTTTTAGATTTTGACATACAGTTAACGGATCTTTCACCGTTAGATATTCTCTTTTAAAATCCTCATAGAGATGACTAAGAATATCTTTGTTCTAGTACACTCTTGCAAAGAGGACTTTCTTTCTTTTTTTTTTCTTTTTTTTTCTTTTTTTCTTTTGTTGAAACTTGAGGTTGCTAACTATTCTCTTTTGAGGTCTTCATGATGAAAAAGAAGACTAGGGAATACCACTGTCGTGGCGCACTCTCGTAAAAATACTTTATTTCAGTTTTGATTGATTCTACCAGATTATGAGTGTTAAGATGAATCTTAGCATCAAAAATTTCAAAAGAGACAATATTTTTCCGAATTGTCAAGAATAGCAAAAACCACATTTGAAAGTATTAAATTTGACATTTTAACACATAAAAATGACAAAAGCATCATTTAGCAAAGATTGCATATATCATCATATTAGGAAACTTTTTTTTTCATATATCATAAAAATTACCTATATAAACATAATGTCAGTTTTAATATACTCATATTGACGAAACAATTATGATTTATTATAATAATTTAAACGCATATATGCATAAATATAATTAAATTTGATACATTTACTTAGTTGAATCGTAACAACTCAATTATCTTAGCCATACATTAAATGCTACCACATTAATCAAATGATATGGCACTGAGTTTACATTGCTCTATAATTTCCAATCAATTGTTTATATGTTATAATAATACCATAAAGTATTGAAATGGTCCACACGGAGAAGTAATTGGCCCATAAATGTCTCTTTGAATTCTTTCTAGAAACAAAAGAGATTCTTTTTTAAGTTTTTTAATTGAGTGCCTAGTTATCATTTTTTCAAGAGAGCATGCTCCACATGATAAATCTTTTGATAATAGGATCTTGAGATCCTTTAATGGATGCCCATTTGAGCTCTCAATTATTCTCCTCCTCATAATATCACCCGAATGACCCAAACGATCATGCCAAATGGTAAATATTTTGAGATCTACGCCCTTTCGGGTAGAAACCATATTTATTTCCGTCTGATTTATGTATGTAAAATAGAATCCAGAAGATAGACCTTTCATTCTTTCCATTATGGACCTTTTTCCATTTTTAATGGATGTAATTTGGAGATACTCAATTTTATATTGAGTCATGGTTTCAAGATGATAACCATTGCATTTTATATCTTTAAAACTTAGTAGATTTCTCCTGGATCTACTAGAATACAACGTATCATTGATTCTCCATAGGGAATCATGATAAAACTTGAGGTTTTATCTTTTTTTTCTTTATGACATAACATGCGGTTATGTTATTGATTTTATTAATTGAATCAAATTAGAACTTGAGGTTCTAATTATTATTTTTCAAGCATAACATGATGTTATGATATTGATCTTTATGGAAGAATCATATTAGAACTTGAGGTTCTAATAATTTTTTTCACCACAACATGAGGTTGTGTTATTATCGTGATTCATCTAAAGGAATCACAAAGAACTTGAGGTTTTTTAAAAGATATATCATAACTTGAGGTTATTGTATTTTAATTATATTCATTATAATAAAACTTATGGTTTTATTATGAATAAATATAATCATAACATGAGTTTATGATATCTTTTTGTTTTAATAAATCTTTGAAGATCTTATATAAAATAATACAAGATTGCATTATTTGATTCTTTTTATGTAATCACGATAAAACATTTTTATGTTCTTGTAAATTACAATAAGAGTTAAAAAAAATAAGAGTTAAAAAAAACATAAACACAAGTTATAAATTTATCGTAGCTTTAAATTATACCTTTATATTAAAACGCAGGAACGTAATCCCGAGGCTGCATTGAATGTACAAACCGGCCCGACCCGTTTTCTTTGGGTCTGAGTGCCCCTCTTTTTCTACGTGTTTCTTTTCTCCTTCGCCATCTCGCCCACTCAGTTCTATACTACCAAATCCCACTCTCTCTCTCTCTCTCTAAAATCCCACATATCTTCCTTCTTATCTTCCACTGAATCCCCAAATCAATAAATATTTACATATCCCTAAATCATTTTGCCGGGCTAAGCATGATCTGGCGAACTCCTCTGACAACTACGGTGGTGAAATTAGAGGAGGGGGAAGAAAAAGATTAATGGTTAAAGTTTGGTTTTTTTAATTGAAACAAGTAAGTATCTCTATTGTTTTCATGATGACTTTTAAATATAGATAACTAAATTTGATGTGGTTTTAAGACCTAATTTACTATATTGGTGAATCGGGATTTATTAAAGTTTGGATCTTTGGGTTTTTTGTGTCTTCATGTGATTAACATTTTGAACTATGCATATAATGTGTTTGATGAAATGTTTGACTTAAAAGTAGTCAAGTTACAACTTTGTGTTTATATAGGTAATATAATCAGGAGAATGTAATCAAGGCTTCTTCAACGCAGCCAAACCGAAACGATTGCATAGGTTCATCAAAAATGTCAGACAAAAAAATTAGGTGAGATTCATCTATTAACCTGTGGTTATAATTTCATTTTCCCATGGAAAGATTTTTAACACCAAAAATGCTTTTCAACATACCTGACATATCAAGCGAAAACACTGGGTGTGTGAAGCATGTGGGGCAGCTCCTGGAAGATGGACATTGAAAGGTGAGTTATACATGCAACTTGAGATTATGTAACAATTTGTTTTTAGAAATAATGCAATTTGAAATGTGATGGTCAACCACAATAGAGCTGATATGTTATAGGACAGTGATGTTTTACAAGGGTTTTAAGATTTTGTCTGGCTACAACGTCATTTCCGTAATACGTTTTGTTAGGATTTTGCCGCAAAAAAGGTTATTATAAAGGGTTGTCGACTGTTTTGATGCTGATTTTTTTATTGGGTATGTTTTTGCTTAGGAAAAAGGCTAAAAGAATGATTTTACTGTTATGCGTTTTAATAGTTTTAGTTGCTAATAGTTACCTTATAAAAAATTGATTTATAGCAGATATCCAAATTGTAGGCAGTATTCTGAGCTGTCCCCACCACGACAAAATAGAAGCCCGACAAGAGGCTGCAGCCCTCCCAAGTTCTCTCTTATGAATACAATGAAAACTCATGATAATATGATAATTTTAAGGGGGCAAAACTAAAAGTGTATCATTCCCCTAACATTTCCTTTATATATGTACAGGCGGAGGAGTCATAGCAGGAGCATTACTTGCAACAAAAATGGCCGTCGCAGCTGAAGCCCTTGCAACAAAAATGGGCGTCGAAGCCAAAGCCCGGTACGTAACTCTATAAGAGCTTATTTGTTAGGACCATATTCTATTTTTCATTGAACATACGTCAATTTCCTCAGGTCGTCTTTAATCGAGCTCACTTAAACGAGCCATTTCTTCACATTCGAATAGAAATGTAACCATCTACATTTTGGCTTCCTAAGCTTCAGTATTTAAGTTGTACCAAGCCTTTTGATAAGTTATTAATGTAAGATCCGTTTGTTAAGTTGTACTAATTGTTTAATAAAGCTGGAACTAAATATGATGCATGTAACATGTCAATATAGTTTAATGAACTAAGGAAGTATTTGTTATAAGGGGCTAGCATCATGGACGGGATTTGGATTTGTTAAATAATGTTTGCACCGCTAAACCGAGTGATTGTGTCAAGGTTAAAGTTAATGAATTTCAAAAAATATTTTACGTGTTCGCAAGAACAGTAGTTGCTGCTACAACAGAAAATCCAGTATAGTCGTTTAAAAACTAACTCGCCCATGTAGAATGAACAAACAGAAACATAGATAGTATGCACTACAATGTACTTTGGTTTGTTTAAATGACTATTGGATTCCTGTTGTAGCACACAAACTACTGTTCCTGATCATATGTTTGAATCATGGATTGACTACACCGAAATGCAAAAACTTTTACCATACTTCTATTTCATACAAGCTTATCAACGGAAAACGCAACATACTTTCACATAGTGCCAAATATGTGAAAGTATTTTGCGTTTTCCTACCGTTTCCATTAAAAGGGTATTTGGGATTACATACACATGAATTAGCTAAGATTTCTTATATGATAAGATGTATATGTACTGATAAAAGAGTGAAGTAGCTAACGAACTACGACTTAGGTAACCGTTAAGATCATGTAATGTGACATAGGGATATTTGACACATTGAACTCATATAGAACTGATTCTTCGCTTGAAAATTAGACTGAATGTCTGATCAATAATGAAGGGTAGAGGTCTAAGTGATATAGCATGTGTTTGACTGTTTCATGTTGCTTATTATATATGCTTAAAGATGTGCAGGTTTGTACAATGAATGTAGCCTTGCTAAGGATCAATCCGAGTAAAAAAGGTAAACTAATACATTTTCTTTTAGGACATTGGTAGTCTAAATTACTTATTTACTAATAGTCACTGAAAATGATTTATTGTGTCTAAACACAGCCCCCTTAAAGACACTATTCTGCATAAAATTTAGCAACCAAACATCCCTATAGAAACTGTTTTGTATACAAACTTTTAGCAACCAAATAACCGTTTAGAAACCATTTTCTGCACAATTTTTAGCAACCAAACAGCCGTTTAAAAACCATATTCTGCACAAATTTATTTCAGCAACCAACTAGCATTTTGGAAACACAGCTCTGCACAAAAAAAAATTAGCATCAAAACAACCATCTAAAGTCTTATTTTTTCGGCGAACAATTTCAGCAACCAAACGACTTTCAAAACCATATTTTTTCCACAGAAATTTTCAGCAACTAAACAACGATTTAAAAACACTTTGCTGCAAAAAACTTAGCAACCAAACATCATTTCAAACCCACTTTTCTGCATGATAAATTCAGCAGCCAAACAACCTTTAAAGATAACCTTTTCTGTACAAAAAAGATTTAATACACACACTAATATATAAGGAAAGTAAGTAATGGATATAATAGATTTGTAGCTTTTTGTTTAAAGGTTTTAATTAATGCACATAAATGGAAAGGATGGCTAACTTAAACTTACTAAAACAATCCATTCGCAAATCGTAAGTAGCCTGAGACCTTATTGCTTTAGGGATGCTCGGTTTTTATAAATTTTGAGCTGTAATAGGAATATTAAAGGTAATATGAGATATATTGTGATGTTACAGGGCATGTCAGCAAGATGGCTGCCACAGAGAAGACGACTAGCGTTCCGGCGGAGATTTAGAAACTGCACGACACGCAGCTGTTGGTACCATTTGAATTAATGAAGAATCTCTAAAGTATGTTTACTATTTACGAGCTTATTTACTTGAGCTTATGAGCTGCACAAGCCTATAAGCTCAAGTAGAAAAGTTCACAAGCCCCAAAATTAAGCTTATCAGCTTACCAAATTAAGCTAATGATCTGATCATTACCATTTTACCATAGTATATGCTGTTGTTGAGTATATGTTAAACTGGTGTGAATTGTTGTGATCAAATATCTGATCATTACCATTTTACCATTTTATCTGTTGTGATAAGATAATTATCTTAATTTGGTAAGCTCAACTGTTGGCCATTTGCTAAAAAATCCAAAACACTATGTCAACACTTACATAGCTGATTACAATGCTTTATATGCTGAAAAGTCCAAAACAATATGTCAACACTTGGCCATTTGCTAATTACTACGTTTTCTTTAATGTATAAATTCAATAGAGATTATAGTAATATACACTATGATGTTGTTTGCATGCATGTTCATGACGAGTGCGGGTGTAGGTGGTAATTACATATCATGTTTTATCATAAATTTATATGTACTAACATATCGATGGTAAGCTTGGATGCAATCTATATGCGGCCTGGAGATTGTGCTTGGAAATCGCTTCACTTATGCCCTTGCTTTCACCAATGCGGCGCTGGATCTATTTCCCATATACCAGCAAATTAATAGCCACGATGAGTAATACCAGACACCTCCATTATACATTTATATTAAAAAGCAGGAACGTTGCCCCGAGGCAATTAATTCCAACGCATTTATGCCCGGGTTAAAAACCCGCCTCGACCCTTTAAAACCCAGGAATATAATGGGAGAGATTGAATTGCTACACTCTTTCTCTCTTTCATTACACGTGTATCATACGTGTGCCTCTTTCTCTCTTTCAACACGCACCTCTCTGAATCTTTCTCTCTCTAAAAAAATAGATCTTACAGATCTTTATTCCTCTCTCTCTAAAAGCAGATCATTTGGTTTAATTGTGTTTTGTTCTTTGTTGCTGTAATTACATATGAGGTAAGAATGTTTGGTTAGTGATGGTGGTTTTGGTCGCACGATTGTTGTTTCGTGTTGGTGTTTAAAGGGTCGGGGAGAGCATTAGCATTAAATGCTTTTAAACCCGAGTTTTGCCTTTTAATATAAAGGTATAATAAATGTTGTTTGTTATTTGTTTGGTGGTGGTGGTTTTTTTGGCGTTATTAATCTTGCAAAAAAGGAGGTATATGTTTTCCTGTCTCATTTCATGATCTGTATTTTTTTTGTTTACAATTATGGTTTATGGTTTCGGCTTGCTTATACTTTGGGCTTAGGCTCTTTCGATGCCACCGCTCTTTTCGTTGCTGCTATCCATGGCGTGCAACGATATTTAACCCACATTTATGGGTTTTAAAGGGTCGGGGCAAGTATTTAACCCGGGCGTGGCATTAAATGCTTCGGGGCAACAATCCTGCATTTTAATATAAAGGTATAATTATGGTTTATGGTTTCGGCTTGCTTATACTATGGGCTTAAGCTCTTTCGATGCCACCGCTATTTTTGTTGCCGCTATCCATGGCGTGCGACGATACGACGGTTGTGTGACGATGGTGATAACCAGAGGTGAATGAGAGCGTGGGAGAGATTGAATCACAGAGTGCTGCTCTTTGTATAAAGGATTAACATTTGTAAAAGAGATTCGAGTTTATTTTCTTTTTGGCGGGGCGGGTTCGTAACTTTGCAGCCATGGCGGGTTTATCCTTGAGATTGTCCGTATCTTGGCGGGGCAGGTTACTGACTCTGCAGCCATGGGCAATAAATTTATAATATTTGATTGAACATTAGTTTGGTTAGTAAAATAATTAGGTCTCATTTTTTGAGGCTTTCGTGTGTGAACGGTTTGACGGTTGTATGTTAATATTATTATTGCCTTTAATATTAAAAGACAGGACTCGGGCTTGAAAGCATTGTGCCACCAATCCGGAACTCGGGTTTACATTTGCAGCCATGAGTTTCATTTACAGCGCACTTTGCTTAGGCGTATAGTTACGCTTTCGTCCAACTTATATCATATTAAAGGTTGTTGCTTCGCTGCTACTTACTTTGCTGATCTTTTTAAACAAAAAACTTGGGCTTATGAGCATGACACCTTATTCTGATCAAATAATACGGGCACACGGTTCTTGGCGAGGCAACCACACCCGTGATGTGGTTGCAGCCACGGTGCGGATTATACAATTTGGGTACACGTATCTTGGCGGGGCAACCACACATGTGATGTCGTTGCATCCATGGCGTGTGTTTGGTTGCTTTTTTATATTTGCAACGGCAGGAATCGGGTTTAAAAGCATTTAATGTTAATACCCGCCCCGACCCTTTAATACCCAGATATGTGGTTAAATTGCATTTGTGTTTGCACAAGCCTTATCTTGGAAGGGCAACACGAGAACGTGTTTGCAGCCATGTCCTTTATTGTTCACTGTTGGGTGACACGCTTAATATTAGCGTGTATGATCTGGCCTTTCGATTGTGAGAAGGTAACCTACTTCAGGCGATGATGACATCTATCACTAATAACGCATTGTTTCATAGTGTACCAAGACTGGAGAGGCAACCACGTGACACATGTGGTTGCAGCCATTTTGGTTCTCTAGATACGTCGTTGTATTTCTTAGTCTGAGCCATGCTTTCGTCTCATAAAAAATCGTATTACTCTGCAAACACTTCAAAACCAAGGGTGGAAGTATGAAATGCAGGTAAACATCTACTCAGAAGGTACACTTAATAGCATCTCTTAAGGGCTTCTTTTACATTGATTTTTCTGTCACATGTTTTCAGTTTTCATTTTTCGTCTTTGTTTGGGTAAATGACTACTTTTGTGTGTATTGTTTTTTGAAAAAGTGATACACAGAGGGTGGAAGACTTGAGTGCAGCAACATTCAGCAAATCCTTGGAAGAGTTGGGACTATCTGTTGCATTTTTGGTATGGTTCTTATTGTGCCTATTCTCAGTTATTACAACTTCATTCACATCCAAATATTAATTTCTAGAAACTATTACTTTACATCTCATTATCAGATATTATATAGTATCGCCTTATAACTCTCATACGAGTAAGAGTTTTAATGACACACCATGACTCGGTTTTTCTATTTTCTAGCTTGGTGTGGTCGAATTCATCAAGAAACCACTTTTAGAAGACAAACTTTGAAACAGATGGCAACATGTGACTTACAAGGTTATTTTTATTAAATGTATTTCCCACCCGTCGCCAAGATGAAAAATAGTGGCCGTAGCGGAAAGGGAAGCAACTAAGATGAAAGCAACTAAGTCGCTAAGCTGGTCCATGGTCCTCTGTTGTTAATATGGAAATAGGTCGGGTTTACCAACAAATGATTTTGTTCATTTTGATGAATGATTAATGAACAACTAATGAGTTTGGATATACTACTATTGCAACACTTATGCACTTCTTCAAATAAGACTAGCTTAGGTGGTTCTATGCATTTAAACATACACTCTGTTAATTTTAACCTGTTTGAGCTATTTTCCCTATGTGGGCGATGACTTCTGATTTATTAAACATTATTTTAGTAGCCGGTTATGAGAAGTTACCATGTCCTGAATTCATATATCTCACAACGCCCATGGTTTATGCGGCTAACATCAAGTTGATTTTTACCAGGGCTCAGCAATACATTCTCGAATTTTTCTCCTTATCTAAAGGCGAAGACTCTAAAGTGGCCGAACACTAGGCTGAGCGGGCAAACATCTGCCAAAACGAGTTCAGGAGATCATGATCCAGGTAGTAAAGTCACCCCACATTATACGAAAATAAATAGAAAGACAGGATTAAATTAAGATTTACCAGGTACTGACATTAATCTTTGTGTTTGTTGTAGGATGAACCAGATTCTGGGCGGTAGCTAATACATCCCCAAGCTGCAAGATTGTATTAGCTGAGGTGTGATCTCATCTGCTCATCTCTTTGGTTATTTACTGAACGTGCAGGTGTTTGATTGTTTTTTCATTTTATACTTATCAATGCAATTTACACATGAGGTTTTATCAGTAAATGTTTTGAAATTAGAGACGCACAAAGCCCGAGCCTAGAAAAACTGTCATTGACAAATAGTTATACACGGTTAGCGATTATAGTAAGTTAATTTGATGATTTTTGATATTTTTTTTTGGGTAAAGGGTTACCCCGGTAAAGTATATTAAAACCAAAAAAAGTTAAGTACAAATGGAATGTGGCTGAAGTACCACATTAACCTCAAGCTAAACAGCTTGATAAACACCTAAAACTAGAGCTTATGACATGCCATAAACTCTTACAACTCTAGAAACAACTAATTGCAACTAGAGCACATAACACAACTAAACAAGCTAACCAGCAGCAGCCGTGAAAGATGAATTTCCACCAGCTTTTGTGTTTTGAATTAAGTTAGCCGATTCATCATACACATTTTTCACATCTTCTTCATCTTCTTCTTCTTCTTCATTTAAGGTAGAAAAAGAATTAGACATGGAGAGATTATCTTTCTTAGATTCGTCTTCAGACATAGGTGTCGATTGAGAGTATAACCCACATAAGTAGTTCCCTTCTTGTGCACTTGTAGTCGCTTTAGGCTATATCTAACATTATGTTTAACCAAAGACAGTTAAACTGATGACACATTAGTAGATTGGATTTACCTTTCATCTTCTTCTTTACCTACCGTTTGGAAACATCATTAGTTTTCTCAGCAATTAGTAAATATTAGGGTACAACATTTAGAAGTAGCACAGATAGAGGACTTCACACTTTTTCTTTTAGTGCATTAGTCATGAACATGACAAAAATCTTACATGTATCACATCTAGGCGGCCTCCATTTCATACTCAACACGGATGGTTTCTTGGTAAAATATCCCTTAGAAAGAGATGGAATTACCAATAGTAAACAACATCCACGAGCAGTCTCTGAATTTACCTCAATTAAGCACACGTAGCAAAACTACTCCTACCCACGATCATTACACATGGGCTTGGGTATGAATCAAAGCATAAAGGTTTACCAATGAAACGTAGCAATTAGACTAAAATACCATCTCTTCAAAAACTTGAATATGAACATCATGCAAATTTAACCAATTCGAATACGAGTCAATTCTTCTTTGAGCAATCTGTATCCATCGAACAATTTACTTGTGACATGATCAGAGATTTACGAATCATCCAGGAACCACCTCCAAGAACAGATCTAAACCATGCGGGATCAATTTAAAGAAAAAAGAAGCCTTTGGAATTCATCAAATCCTTTTTAGCCATGTTTCGCCCATTGTCTCCTAGCATAATATTCATCAACTGGAAACGCCATTCTCTTTCCAATTAAAGTAGCCATATAGTGTGTGTTCAAAGATAGGTATTACCTTTTCAACAACTTTACGTGGAATAGAGATGTGAACACCATCAAATAACAGGGATCAGACACCTAGGTACGAAAGTTGGAAATCAACATTTTGGTTGATCCTTGCACTTCCCCGCAACTCCAGCATAGGATGTTAAATTATGATGTCCACAGACTGACGATAGGGTCAACTAGGTATTGTGGATTCATAAAATTACAGCATTAATTGAATCATCCGACATACGAAACCTTATAAGGGATAACATCAGCTTTTTATGTCAACCTTAATTGAATTACATATCATGAACCTCATGCTTCCAAGGTTTCCATACGGATCTTCATTAGTCACCTCAAATATAACTCATCATGTCTCATCATATTTACCAGCATTAATATCATTAATTAACATTTGCAAGTTACCTACAGTAGTTAATGGAACTCCAAAAGTGTCAGCAACATCAATACTATACAGTTCTTAGGGAACGTTAATAATAATAGACGGAGAAACCAAAGGAGAAGATGTACTCACCTTTGGACTACTTCTAAGCTGCATACCAACCCTAGCAGCACCATCTCCAAACATAGTACCCTTATCACTTGTATTCGACATTCTTGACTGCAACAAGCAAAACGAAACCTAAAAAACCCTAAACAAAGAAAACTAAAAGATCAACACAGCAGCTATGAGATCCACGTCTATCTCATCACGAAAAACCTTTGAAGGAAGGCAATAATATAAATACACGAAGGACTATCTGACTTCCATAATGAAAGTCGATAAGAATTAATAAAGATCCCTAAAGAACGAAAAAACACCAAACCCTAAATGAGAGATCGCACCTTAAATCATTAGAGAAACATCAATCAAATAAGAAACTTGTTAAATCATTATAATCATAAGATTAACAGATTAAACAAGAGTATTATATGATATTCGGATCAAGAAAGAAGAAGATTATGCGATCAGAATTGATGGAATAGAGGGAGCCGTTTTTTCGCCCATAGAAGAGACCTTGTTTAGGGTTTTTATTATGATTTTTGATATTTGAAGCTGTTTGCATGGACAAGGTCTATTAACCCATGCTAATACTTGCGAATTGGTGCAGGTGCTATCAATTACATGTGTTAGCGGTGGTGGTGCGCTAAACGTCATTTCTCCATATGTCGAACTAGCCGGAACACTCAGGAGTCTTACCACTGAAGGCATGCAACGTCTTCAGCAAAGACTAAAAGGTATTTTTATTTTATTTTTTCATGTTTGTTATATTTAATGTGTATAAGATAATAGTCTTTTTCGGCTCAATCTCAATTATTCTTTTTTTGGCTCACAACTGCTGCCTGGATCCGGCGGACAAGATTGGAGGTCGCAGTCACGACTAATCTTTCAGATATGCATAACCGGATGACAGATTCCAAATCTGGTCAAATCAGTCGTATACCAACCGTTCAAACACACCGTCGATAGTGCTTTTTTATAGCCGTGCGTTTCAGCTTTCATTTTGATTTTTTTGAGGTCGCTCGGTATATGGCGACTTGCTTTCGCTCACAGGTATCTACTAGACTTTTTTACGTATTTCTTGATCTTAGCCAAACACTACTTTAGTTAATGAGTGTGTGAGTTAAGGTTCAGATTCTATTTGCGCAATTGATATTATAGCTTCGACGTGTGATTTGTAACATATGTGAATACTTTGACTTTGGTTGTGTTTGGGATGTGCCTTTTTTTAAACTGGCTTGGTAACGGGCAATGGTAATATTTTTTATACCGTTTGAATGGTGTAGGAAACCGAGTCACTGAAAAAAAGAAACGGGTCACTGAAAAAAGTAAACGGGTCAAAAGTTGTTGTTAGCCTTAAAATATACTGACTTGTCTAGAATTACACTAGTTATCATTAGGCAACACATGCAGGGACTAGAATTGTTAAGTTAGAATAGTTTCCCTTATCTTGACCTATAAATATCCCCTCCATACTTCCATGGAGGGGTGAGGATTCATTATTATTTTCTCATAAGGTGTGTGTGTTCTTTCTCTCTAAAACACATACACATCTTTTCCTTTCTCTCTCTAAATAAAATGGCTAAGTTCTTGTTTAATCCTCCCCGACCTCCGGATCATCTTGTTTAGCTAGTGTTTCTTATTGTGTACAATTGGTACCAGAGCTGCAGGGGTGTTTTTTATTTGTGGTGTTGTGTTCGTGGCTGTTTCAGCTTATTTATAGCTTATTGAAGCTTATTTTCGTGGGCTTTTTCTGTAACAAAGGCCCAAAAATTTTTGTGTTGATTACGTGTTTCATTTTTATAACAGTTTTGCTATTTTTGTTAAGTTTTTTTTGTCCACTTCATCCAAAAACTTTAACAGATCTGGTCATTTTTTTACAGCTTATTTTTCAAGGTTATTTTTAAGCTTTTTATAGATTTGTGGGTTAGCTTATTGTGGTAGATAAGAGCTCATTTGAGCTTCTTGGCTTGGCTTATTATCTTTATGGTCCATGGTTTGAACGGTACAAAGGTGGAAGTAAAAGAACAAGGACGGTTGTTGAAGACAAGAAAATAGTACAACCGAACAACTGATATCATTTGAGAACCGAACAACTAAAATCATTTGAGAACCGAACAACTAATATCATTGAGAACCGAACAACTGATATCATTTGATAACCGAACAACTGATATCATTTGAGAACCGAACAACTGATATCATTTAAGAACCGAACAACTAAAATCATTTGAGAACCGAACAACTAAGTCAAATGCCAAGTCAAGGTTAAAATGAAATCGAAAAGACAAGAACATACTCTCATGTTTCACCACATAAATAAACCACTACAACAACATCAATCCACCAGCCTCATTACAAATCCCAATCTAAACTATAAACCTCTTTGTCACAATAAAAAAGCCTCAACTCAACAAATCCAATTTCTAATCATATCCCGTCATCTCCAACAACTCAAGTTTCAAAGTCAAATCGAAAAGAAAACAAAAAATGATCTCAGCATTCGTTTCGTGTGTGTCGGATATGAATCATCACGACCTTTTTTAAGATCTATACACACGAATGAATAAAAAATCATCATGGATTTGTAATGGTTAAACCCATTTTTTGTTTTACAAAATTAAAGAATGATTTATAACAACTTTGTTATATCCATTTCTTTGTTTTGATTAACACAAATTAAAACACATCCTACTCGAGACCCAATTAAGGATCTTGATGCCGCAAGTACCTTGTGTTCTTCATGGGCTACAATATCTTACAAGATTTAAAGGGTTGGTGTTAAGATTTCGTGTAGTTTTACGAGTATTGGAACTGTCCTTGTACTTTTGACAAGCAATGATAAGAGGCGTGTTTATTTTTTTTGGAAGAGAAAACGTAAAGTAGGGGCGGTGTGTTTTTGGAAAAGTGGTTAGGGTTAGACATGTGAGAGGAAAATTAGGGATAAGTGGTAATTTTATACACACTATGGATTGTATTGTTGAGCCTTCATATCAGAAATCTCAATATGGGTTTAATACCGAAAATATTCTTGGGCCAAGCTGCTGCAAAGTGTTGGGCCAGCCGAGTTCTATTTCTTGTTAGAGTGGGCCGAATATTTATTGGTTGGGATCATGGGCTACACGATTATGATTAATGGTGATAGGCTGGACTTATTGAATTTAGGCATCAAATTTCTATAAGCTTAACTATCGGGTTGATGTTATTGGATTAGTCCGGGTATGATGATTAAGCCAAGTACTAAAATGCTATCACGACAAGTTTGACTAGACAAATGTGGATTCGTTAACGACAATTCAAAATACCATTTGTCCTAGTTCAACAACATTCATGAACAACAACACAACAAACACGACACATAACACTAAAAACGATCCGAATAAGATTCACTAAAACGTCAAAACGGCTAAAGATTCGGATTACGATGACAAGATATCACAAAGTTGATTTGGTATCCCTTATTTGAGATTGAAGTTGGGTTTCACGAAGGCGTCTACTTATTTTATCATCGAGACTTCCTTCTACTTTCTACCCCTTTTCTTCAAACCCAATCTATCGATTGATGACTTGCTTGAACGTAGACAGCTATGATTAAGACTTGGATTATCTAGTTATTTCCTGATGCAAGGAGTTACATTGTAATGCTCACGGGTTATGGCTATCACTTAAAGGAGTTACATTGTAGTACTCAGTGTCACACGCAGATGTCGATGTGGATAATTTCAAGAGGTGGTGTACTTCTTATACTTTTCTGGTTGAGTATAGAGTACTTATAGATTTAATCTTGCACTGTTCTTTAATCAACAACAGTGCAGGATTAAGTAACAAATTTAGGGGATTTTACTTTATTTTTAAGTTTGGTATATCGGGTTTACTTCACCAAGTGGTCACAACAATAGCCGACAGAATAAGAGGTTGGTAAGTTAGCCAGAGAGTTTAAAGGTTGAGATGTAATCAACAATTCTTACGGGATATAATTGAAGCTACAGAACGTCAATGGTACTTCACAGTCTAAGCAAAATCCTTCAAAGTTCTTTAATGTCTTTCATAACTTTTCAAGATTGTTGCTTATGACAAGAACTTCTCGAGTATATGTACGTACACGACAATGATGCTTCCGAGAGTTCACAACCATCATGGGGAAAATGTGTACATCCAGGACTTAGTTGACTTTGATGTTACCATGTCAACTTCCAGGGGGAAGTAGTGTAGACTACTTTACTAAGTATGGTTTGTGGAGTATTCTGCATACGTGAGAAGAATTGTTGCTGATTCCTTGCATGTACCCCGAACGAATATTCACCAAGACCTAATGACAAGTAGCAGTAGTATTTGATATGGTTTTTCTACTTCTACAAAATTCTGCTGTGCACGTAAATGTCAAACATAAGTTTTTTCTAGCTACATCAAAGTTTGAGAATCTGCTTAAGATAGGGATGTTGGTTTGGGGGGGAAGCTGATTCAGAAACTTCGCCAAAAAGAAGTCTAAGAAGAAAGCTTTTCAAGACATGCTGCATGAATTGGGGGGAAGTTAATTCAACTCATGCATACTACAATGGTTCCTGTACAATTAAAGATACTGAAGATCCAAGCTGGAGTACAAGTTTCAAGACCAGGAGAACTCAGAAGACATCTTCAGCATTGGAAGGGCTTTGGAAGACTTTATTTGTGTTGTATTTGTACCTGATAGGAACATTGTAAGTAATTTCGTATGTCCACATATTAGGGGAAAATTGTTAGCCTTAAAATATGTTGACTTATCCGGAATTACACTATTTATCATTAGGCAAGACATGCAGGGACTAGAATTGTTAAGTTAGAATAGTATCCTTTGTCTTGACCTATAAATACCCCCTCCATACTTCCATGGAGGGGTGAGGATTCATTATTATTTTCTCATAAGGTGTGTGTGTGTGTGTTCATTTTCTCTCTAAAACACATACACATCTTTTCCTTTCTCTCTCTAAATAAAATGGCTAAGTTCTTGTTTAATCCTCCCCGACCTCTGGATCATCTTGTTTAGCTAGTGTTTCTTATTGTGTACAGTTGTCCCAAATATATTTTAAACTGTTATTGCATAAAAAAGTCTTAGCAGATGCTGATTTCCGCAAACTATATCAATGTAATTGTGCTTTGATTAGAATTTATAGTATCAAATCCTTTTGAAGTTGGCCCAATCATGTTTATATTATACTTGGAGAAACGTTCACTTCCAATTATTTAAAATGTGAATTCTATGTAAACATCCACAGTTATGATCTAATCATTCACTATATTTCTTGCAGGTTAAAAAATATCGCGCTCAAGTTGGCTAATTGGTGATGGCTTTCTGCGAATTACACAAGTCACGCGTTTTAACATCCTTTTTTGAGTTATCATGCCAATGTTAATGCGACTTTAGTGTAGTTATGCGAAGTTGTGAGTTGATTGCAAACGTAATAGGTTTATGTGATGTTGTTAATTATTTGAAGGAAAAAAACTATAATGAGTATCGTGCTAACATGAGTATCAACTAATGAGTCCCTTATATGGAAAAAAACAATAATTATTTGAATGAAAAAAACTATAATTATTTGAAGGAAAAAAACTATAATGAGTAACAACTAATGAGTCCCTTATATGGAGTGTTTAAAACATCTAAACCATGTAAGGTAGATAGGGACATTATATCTCCTGGAAGGTATGCTTTCTATTCATCATTTCCCTATCATGTAGCTTACTTACACCCTAAGGGTGTCTATTGCTACTTCCACCCACACTTGATCCCAAGTGAGAGGATGGACACCCGGTTACCTAGTAAATAAGGGTGGAGTCAAGCTAGAGACTCAAACAAAAACAAGCGCTTCGTGAGAGGCACCCCATGCCTATCTTTTAATTTATGTTTGGTCTTATTTCACTTTAATTTTTGCATTGAGTTAGTTTTGTATATTTCTAACTTGGTTTTGCAGGGTCTCACATCGAGGGGAATGTAATTCGAGTTCTCCTAGACTCGTTTTATGCGGAAAATTATTTGCTGATATACAACAGGTTACGGCGTAACTCTAATAGTTACGGGGTAATCAATGTTGTTATGACATAATGCTTTCTATGATTATGCCGTAACTTGATCTAATAAAATTTTCAAAAAATGTCATCTACATAATTACGGCGTAACCCAATCCATGGTTACGCCGTAATCCCTTCATGCAAATCAATAAATCGTTTGAAATTTTACAAAATCGTGTATATTGGTAAATGAACTTTGTGGGTATGTTCTCTGGAAGCCCTCACGAGACTTCACTCGTCCACTTGGGCCACCAAGTGGTTTAAAAGGCTTGTTGCATATGCTAAATGCAACTGTGATTCCTACGAAAGTGAGTTAGGATTATTTTTCTGGTATCTCTATCGTATACATTTTGTGATATTATGCTTTTATCCAGATTTATGCTTTTGGTATTAGTATTTCTTGCAGCCATAAAGGTTATGCACATGTGGTGGTGCTTAGATACTAAACAAGCTGCGAGGAAGCATCACAAACCGGACTAGTTGGGTGCTATACAGGTGGTTGGTAAAGTTGCCTTTGATGGTGGATGATTGCTCAAAGAAGCAGACTTGGAGCATGGCTTAGAGCATGCCGTCTCTTCATATTTCTGAGCAATTCCAGGGGAGTCTTCCGTTCTAATTCTACTCTTATCTTTAATTTTCATTTCCTTAATGTACAATAGGGACATTGTACAAATCAAGTGGGGGATGGGAGTAGAATTATCACTTGACTATTATTTGCCTTCGATTTTCTAGTTTTCTTTGAAAATTATACCAATTTAAAAAATTTTCTTAAAAAACTAGAATTAATATTTTTCGAATGCACATTACCCTTTATTATTTGGTGAGATTTAAGCCTAATATTCCGTTCCCATCATATTTAAAAATCCACCAAATTATTGAGTGTGCCGGTAGTATTATAGACTTTAGAACTTGGCATGTACATCATTTCGAGACCTAATTGATTAGCAGGAATAGATAGTTCAAGAAGGCAACACTTAGGAAATCACCCAAATAGCCTATATGTGTGTGTTTATCGACTTGTTACACAGACTTGTCGACCTCCCATGATAAACCCTTTTGTTGCACTCATTATTAGTGCAAGATACCCCTAGATCACCCATGTTGAGCCAATCTACGTTTTCACCCTACTCTATATGTTTCGTTACACCATTTCACTTTAGCCTACCCTGTAGTCTTTATTTTTTTGTTGAAATTTATGGCTACTTAAGTCCATGGTTCAGGGGAATGGGAACGAAATTTTATGCATTCGTAGAAGACCAATCAGTTATGATCTATAAAGACTCCCCTGTATCACCACTTTCGACGTTGTTTATCTCAAGTGGGGGGATGTGCGTATAATATCGGATGTTGCAGGGGCAATAATTAAAGATATAAACTCCTGTAGCATTTTCATATTTATCATAAAGAAAATGAATAAAAGAGGGTGCAACAAAAAGCCACCCATGTGCTAAAAAAATATAAAGATGATGCAAAATAAAAAATAAAAAAATGGAGCTAGTAACCCATTATTGCACCAAGATATCTCAATAATTATGAATAATAGAGCTAGTAGACCATTATTACACCAAGTCATCCCAATACTTATGAAGAATGGAGCTAGTAGCCCATTATTGAAGATCAGATTTTCGAACTTAGACTCTTGGGCTTATGGATGGACAATAGCTAGTTATAACAACCTTAGATTATTTTAGACTATTTGTTTGGTGTTTTTATCTTAACAACCATTAAATGTGTATCCCATGTCTATCCTAACCCTTTATCACCTAATCAACCAATGTCACCCATGTTGCCTTCGAGACTGTTTAGACCCTAATTCTAGTTGGTGGAGACTTGTGTACTTTCCAAGCTTATGATAGAATACATGCTATGACTGAGTAGTTGAGTGATCACCAAAAATGAAACACATAGATTAGTGAGAGTATGAGTGTGATTTGTTTTTTCTTTCGTAAGGTGCTCGGTTTAGAATTTTCTAGCATAAGTGATTTTTAAATTCATATCTTCCTTAAAAACCTAGGGAGGTATATTTTTGAGAATTATTAAAAGGTTCTACTTGAGGGCAAGTAGAAGTCAAGTGGATGGATATTTGATAACATCAAATATTTAATACTTTTTAGTATCATTTTATCCCCTAAATTACTTGCATTTATGTCACTAACATATGAAAACAAGATATTTTCTGTTATTTTGTAATTTTCAGGTAAAATGCAGGTAATTATCATTTATCAAAGGAAAAGGACGTAAAATGTAAATATTTATGAGACATTACGGCGTAAACCTTTTTAAGGTTACGCCGTAACACATCTCATGCAAATTACGTCACTCAAGCAACGATTACGGCGTAATCAATTATTGGTTATGCCGTAACCATTATTATGGAAAGAAGATTATGACTAAAATAGCATTATGGCGTAACAATACGGCTGGTTACGCCATAACAACATTCGAGGAACGAAATCAAAGCCGTGATCATTTATTTAATATGAAGATTCAGTGCTGACGAGGCTTTATGACGTAACATCCAATATGGTTACGCCGTAATCTTTTAATTATGGAAATTATATTGTTGCCGACTAAGGGTTACGACGCAACGTAATTATTTATTACGCCGTAACCGAAATTATCACATAAAGAAGGAAAGTCGTGTCAAGAGTGTTACGGCGTAACCATGTATTTGGTTACGCCGTAAAATCACAGGGACTGAAGTTGCGCAAAAGGGACGAAGTTTCATGAATTATTACACTTTTAAACCAAACTCCAGGGACCAAACTCGCCAAAGTATCAAAGTTCCAAATTATTATATATATAGAATTCATTCGTGAATTCGAGGGCATTATTCATTCAATTCTTTCTTTTTGTCTTTGTCGACGCAAGAAGTGAAGAAGAAAAAAAGGAGCAGCTTGTTTGGCTGCTTGGTTCGGGTATAGGGCAAACCCCTTCGGGGTTCGTCACGGGATCCAACTAGAAGATCGAGAGCATTATTTCAGCATGATCTGTACACGATTCCTCAATAATTACAGTTTGATTTCAATTAATTATTTTTAATAATTTATTTGGTCTCGGCTTAATTTGTTGATGCTTGATATTTATTATGTTTAATTTTACTCTTGTCATTTAATTTATTAATTATTCCTTGGTTAATTATTTTTGATCTCTTTGTCTCACTATTGTTTCGTTAGATATTCCTTGATTATCGTGTAACCCTGAGTTTTGGTAGTACGTGTGTTTTGGACCTAGCTTGCCCCATTATTAGATTATCTAGTCAATATGGGATCCAATGGGTACTAGGAAGGATCACTAACTCCTTACCTGGTGTAGGAACTGACCGGTCACCGCACTTATCACTCAAAATACTTAAAAAGCATAGGAACTCTTTTAGAGGAGATTGATAATCTACATAGGTTATTAGATAAGTTTTGGGAATAGTTGGGATTAATCACTGCAACCTGGATAACCTACATCCCAGATGACTTGGGACTGATTCGGAATCGCATGGAGTATAGGATAGACTATATATGCATATTCAAGTATATCGACCTTAGAAACCATTAATAAAACAAGAATTAGACATTGCACTTAAGATCAAGAGAATTCAACCTTAGATATTATGAGAAGATTAGCATCTCTTATGAAATTCTTTGTTGCTCACTCTCCACAGCAAAATGGTGTCGTTGAAAGACGTAATCATACACTAATTGAAGCTGCCCGCACAATGTTGATTTATGCAAAGGCTCCGTTATTTTTATGGGCAGAAGCAGTTGCTATCGCATGTTACACCCAAAATCGTTCCATCATACGCCTTCGTCACCGCAAAACACCATATGAGCTTTTACATGACAAACCTCCTGACCTATCATTTTTCCATGTATTTGGTGCACTCTGCTATCCATGTATTTGGTGCACTCTGCTATCCGACAAATGATAGTGAGAATTTGGGTAAGTTACAACCGAATGCTGATATTGTTATTTTTATTGGTTATGCACCCACAAAGAAAGCATTTTGAATTTACAACCAACGTACCAGACGAATCATTGAGACAATTCATGTAGATTTTGATGAGCTGACTACAATGGCTTCTGAACACAGCAGTTCAGGACCCGCACCTCATGAAATGACTCCTGCAACAATCAGTTCAGGACTCGTGCCAAACCCTCCTCTTTCAACACCATTTGTATCACCCTCAAGAACTGATTGGGATATATTGTTTCAACCGATGTTTGATGAATTACTCACTCCTCCACCTAGTGTTGATCACCCAGCCCCTGAAGTTATTGCTCCAATTGATAAAGTAGTTGCTCCAGTTCCCGCTGTATCAACCGGATCACCTTCCTCAACAATAGTTGACCAAGATGCACGATCACCAAGTAACTCTCAAACAACACCCGAAACTCAACCTCCCGTCATTCCTAACGATGTTAAAGAAGACAATCATGATATTGAAGTTGCACATATGGGTAATGATCCGTACTTTGGTATCCCAATTCTAGAAATCCCTTCTGATAAATCTTCATCGTCGGATTCTATTCATATAATTGTGCATCCCGATCATCAAATTTCTGATCGCAATAGAAAATGGACTAAGGATCACCCACTTGAAAATATAATCGGTGAACTCGATAGACCAGTTTCCACAAGGCTGCAGTTACATGAGCAAGCTCTTTTCTGTTACTACGATGCATTCCTCACTGCTGTTGAACCCAAGACGTATAAAGATGCTTTGACTCAATCCTGTTGGATTGAAGCAAAGTAAGAAGAGCTCAATGAGTTCGAATGCCTTGAAGTATGGGAGCTCGTACCCCGGCCAGATAAAGTTATGATTATTACTTTGAAGTGGATCTACAAAGTAAAGCTAGATGAACTGGGAGGTATTCTAAAGAACAAGGCTCGATTAGTGGCTCGTGGTTACCGTCAAGAAAAGGGAATTGATTTTGAAGAGTCTTTTGCTCCGGTTGCAAGATTAGAGGCTATAAGGATTTTTCTCGCATTTGCCGCTCACATGAACATGGTCATCTACCAAATGGTTGTCAAGACTGCGTTTTTGAATGGTAATTTGCTGGAAGAGGTTTATGTTAGCCAGCCAGACGGTTTTGTGGATCTAGATAACCCAAATCACGTGTATAAGCTAAAGAAAGCTCATTATGGGTTGAAACAAGCTCCACGCGCATGGTATGACATGTTGTCTTCGTTCCTGATATCCCAAGACTTCTCTAAAGGCTCAGTGGATCCTACTTTGTTCATCCGTAAGAAAGGCAAAGAATTACTTCTGGTACAAGTATATGTCGATGATATTATCTTTGCTGCATCTACACCTGAACTTTGTGACCTATTTGCTAAAATCATGTGTTCAAAATTTAAGATGTCAATGATGGAAAAAATCTCATTTTTCTTAGGATTACAGATTTTTCAAAATCCCAGAGGCATCTTTATTAACCAGTCAAAATATGCCCTTGAATATTTTTAGAAAAATTTTATAAAAACAAAATACAAAAATATAAAATCTTCAAAACCAAATAAAAATAAAAATAAAATTAAAAAATGGAAAAATATAAAAAGAGGTAATAATGGCATGTCTTCTGAAAATCGATAACATTTACGGTCTTAGAAATGTCATTCAATAATGATACGAGGCTGTAAATGAAGTTCGAGCAGAAGTTCAAATGTTTTCAAAACATGCCAAATGGCTTGCTATTATTTCAGATAGCAACCCGGTCTTCATCTTAAAGGCAAGTATTTCAAAAAGAAAACTTGACCTCATAACGGGAATTTATTCTCGGGCATGGTCTACTCTATGACCATGCAAAGGCTTGTGATTACTTTGCATCACAACCCGTGCTTCCTATATTCCATGAGTGTACGTGTCAGTGCACTTATGTGTGAAAATAAGAGAAATCTTATTTACAATTGGTGTTTGTTGTCATAATAAAAACACTGCTTCATCAGAAAATGCTTTTTACGGACATTTGACTTCTCAAACAACGACTACAACTCTTTAAATAGAAAACGGGACATTGTTTGAGGGGGAGAAAATGTCAAATATCTTCTTCAAATATCATTTGATAAAAAGGGATAAAAGGTTTTTAAATAATAACTGAATATCATCTTTAAGGAAAGTTAATTAAATTTAGCTTAAGTGTGCCTTATATGTTATTTGTTTATGCCTTAAGTGAGAATATGTGCAAGTGTAAGTTGTTAGGTATATTAGTCAAAACTACAAGGACTTAATGTGCCATTGTGCTAATTGTTTGTATGCCTAAACAAACTCATATTCAAAAAGGGAAAAGATCTCATAGTTTAGGGGGTGAATGTGTCAAAAACTAAATTAGGGGCGAATGTGTCAAAAACAAAAAATGTTTTATAACACCCACCCACTCCCTTGCCCCGTTTCACACACATTCACACTCACCTACTTGTTCTTCACCTTCACTCGATCGCCACGTCCATATTCTTGATCTCTAGACCATTTCGTGCTTAAGGTATAACATATCCAATGTTCCTTACACCCTAAAGATCACTCGTCTCGAAGCAATTTGGTTTTTACAAAGTCTTGGTTTCGAAAACCCTAATCTTCAAAATTAGGGTTCTTAAAATTAAAACTGAGTAAAAACTCAAATTGATAGAGGGGTTTTGTTCCCCTAAGGATGATAATGACTCATTTATATCAGTTTTGAGTTTAGATAACATATGTGATTGATATACTTGATTTTAAATGTCGAAAAAGTGTTTTTTTGTGCTTTAGTTGTAAAAAGTTTATAGGTTAGTGTGGGATAAGTGTTAAGAGTATCAATGAATATGTGTATGCTGTGAATAACATAAATGAGGTGTTTAATTCTTGGGTATATATGAAATATTGAAATATTATGCTCGTTTGAATAATTTTTGTTGAATCCGAGTTTAAATGATGCTAAAATGATTCTTGGCGATACTATGATTATACATGATTGAATCTTGCAGTGGGAAAACAAATGATAACTCGAAATATAAATTCAAATTTGTTGAACTATCTGAATTTGGAATTTTAGCTGTTCACAAATTTGCAGTGTAAGTGTCATTCGAATTTGCAGATATTAGTTGACCACGAATTCGCAACTCTCTATGTCATTCGAATTTGCAGCAGTTAATAGTGTCCGAATTCGCAGTGTGATGTAGGACACGAATTAGCAGACATCTTTAGTACACGAATTCGCAGTTGGCAGTAGGGTCCGAATTAGCAAACACCATAAGGGCCCGAATTAGCAATGTCCTTTAGGGTCCGAATTAGCAGACACCTTTAATGTCTGAATTCGCAATAAGTGTATGGTCCGAATTCGCAGTAACTCTTTGGCATCCGAATTAGCAATTGTGAACTAATTCGCAGTTTTCACCAAATCAACCAGATTCATTCATGCTTAATGGAAACAAAAAGGCTAATTATCATAAACACGTAGATTCTAACCAAAAGGTGACTTAAAACTTGTGTTAGATAGCAAATTTAAAATTGATTATCTTTGAAATCTAATCAAGTTAAAAATTGGATTACTTCAACTAAGCCAATTTAAGTTCACTCTGTCAATGGTTATCTTTCTAAATGTGTCACATGCATTAAATGCCAATTCAGGGTCTCATGATATAGTGTCTATATAAACTTGGTTATATATAAACTGTATCGACTCTTTTCTTAGCAGAATCATGAGTATGACTAAAGAACAACAACAAGCTTTGGACGATGCTCTTGTTCCAAGGGAACAACGTCTTACGATTGGCAGTTGCAACTACAGATTGAGCACCACATTCAAGCCCAAGGAACCCACCTTTCAAGTTGCATTGGATGTTCTCACTCTCACTCCTTTTTATCCAGCCTTCTTGATCACTGCCAGTGTCCCTGCCGTCTACATGCAAGAGTTCTGGGCTACAGTTACCTATCAAAAGCATCACATAAGATTCAAGATGAACAAGAAGAGCTATTCCTTTGATATGGAAACTTTCAGAAACATGCTTCTGATTTGTCCAAAACTTCCTGGACAGAAGTTTGTAGATCCTCCCTTTGAAGAGGAAATACTAACTTTCATTAGAGAACTTGGCTACCCTGGCAACATCAAGCTACTCTCTGATGTCAAAGTTGATACGTTACCTCAACCTTGGAGAACTTTTGGAACCATCATCAACAAGTGTCTCAGTGGTAAAGTAACCGGAATTGACACACTTCGTCTTTCTAGGGCTCAGATACTGTGGGGATTGTATCACCAGGAGAAAGTTGACTATGTTTACCTTCTCTGGGAAGACCTAGTCTTTCAGATCGAAAACAAGGAGTCAAGAAAGAACAAATACATGTTTTACCCAAGATTTACAAAAGTTATCATCAATCACTTCATGTCACAAGACCAATCCATTCCAAGAAGAAACAAGGTAGACTGGCACATGGCTAATGATGATCCTATTCTCACAACTATGAGATTCATTCCTCAGCATGAAGTTGTTCAAAGATACGGTGCCATTCTTCCAGACTATCTAACCAATCCAACAATGAAAGAATCTGAAGCGTACAAGACTTACTATGATCTTGCTACTGGAAAGGTGCAACCAAAACCGAAATATGTACGTCGATCTTCCAGGACAAAGACTGATGAAGCACCCAAGCCTTCCTCTGGTAAAAGAGTCAAAGCAACGGCTAAGGTAGCAAAGTCTGGAAAGAAAAAGCAACCAGCTCTTGGATTGGAAACTCTCTCAGACATAGCATTGACTGAGGCTGAACAAATGAAACTGGCCATTGAAAGAAGCAAAACACAACTTCACATCTCTCAACCCAGCGGTTCTGGTGCACATGAAGGAACTGGTGTTACACCAGGGGTTCCCGATGTACCGACTTATGAATCTGATGATGAGCAAATCTCTTGGAAGTCAAGTGAAGAAGAAGATGATGATGAAGAGAATGTGAGTGAACACGAAGATGACGATGATGATGAACGAACTGAATCTGACAATGATGGTGATAACTTTGTTCATCCTAAGTTCTAGAAGAAACAAGGTAGACTGGCACATGGCTAATGATGATCCTATTCTCACAACTATGAGATTCATTACTCAACATGAAGTTGTTTAAAGACACGGAGCCATTCTTCCAGACTATCTAACCAATCTAGCAATGAAAGAATCTGAAGCGTACAAGACTTACCATGATCTTGCTACTGGAAAGGTGCAACCAAAACCAAAATATGTACGTCGATCTTCCAGGACAAAGACTGATGAAGCACCCAAGCCCTCCTCAGGTAAAAGAGTCAAAGCAACGGCTAAGGTAGCAAAGTATGGAAAGAAACAGCAACTAGCTCTTGGATTGGAAACTCTCTTAGACATAGCATTGACTGAGGCTGAACAAATGAAACTGGCCATTAAAAGAAGCAAAACACAACTTCACCTCTCTCAACCCAGTGGTTTAGGTGCACATGAAGGAACTGGTGTCACACCATGGGTTCCTGATGTACCGACTTATGAATCTGATGATGAGCAAATCTCTTGGAAATCAAGTGAAGAAGAAGATGATGATAAAGAGAATGTGAGTGAATACGATGATGATGAACGGATTGAATTTGACAATGATGGTGAAGACTTTGTTCACCCTAAGTTTTCAACTCATGATGATGAAGCAAGGCAAGAAGAAGTAAATGAAAAAGATATCTTTGATCCTAGGGTTCAAACACCTTCTCATGTTGAATCAACAGATGATGATAACAGTGATGAAGAAGTTCAAGGAGCGAATACTGAGGAAGAAGAGATGGTTGAAGAGGCAAAACATGAAGAGGACGAAGCAAATTAGATATACAGGGACGTGAACGTTAATCTAGAGGGAAGAGACACGGTGATGACGGATGCTCCATTGAATAATGTTCAAGCAACTCAGTAAACAGAAGATACTCATGTGATACTCACCGCTCCGATCAATCCTGAAGGTCAACAACAGAGTTCTTCTGTGTAATCTGGCTTCGTGCCAAACATGCTCAACCCCAAACTAGATACAGGTATTGACTCAGTATTTAATCTTAACACTGAGGCAACTTCACTGGTAGATGTTCCGGTCACAACTATTGTTGAGCCACCTCTTGTGTTTGCAAAAACTCTTCCTCCACCACCCACTCCTCTCATCACACATATGTAACAAACACCATTTCCTATACCAACAACAGCTCCAAGTACTTCTCTTCAAGACCTTCCAAATTTTGGTTCTTTATTCGAGTTCGACCATAGACTTAAAACTTTGGAAATCGACTTCTCTGAGTTCAAACAAATGAACCAATTTGCTGAAGCAGTTTCTTCCATTCCCGGC
Source organism: Tanacetum coccineum (assembly GCA_026074375.1). Classification (NCBI taxonomy): domain Eukaryota; kingdom Viridiplantae; phylum Streptophyta; class Magnoliopsida; order Asterales; family Asteraceae; genus Tanacetum; species Tanacetum coccineum. The sequence continues at coordinate 45,600 of BQNB010005057.1, read as the reverse complement.
ATTGTTGATGCATACCTTGCCAACAAGATGCATGAAGCCGTCAAAATTGTTGTTCAATTGCAATCAGACAGACTCAGAGATGAAGCTCAAGCCGAAAACAAAGACTTTCTTAATAAACTTGATGACAACATAAAGAAAATAATCAAGGACCAAGTCAAACAACAAGTTAAGGCACAAGTCTCTAAGATTTTGCCAAGAATTGAAAACGCGGTAAATAAACAACTCGAAGCTGAGGTTATGACTCATTCATCCACTGAATCCAAGACATCTCTTGCTATAGCTGCCAACCTATCTGAATTAGAACTGAAGAAGATTCTCATTGAAAAGATGGAGAGCAATAAGTCAATCCACAGATCTAATGAACAAAAGAATCTCTACAAGGCATTGGTTGAAGCTTACGAAAGTGACAAGCTCATTTTTGACACTTATGGTGGTACTGTCTCATTTAAAAGACGCAGAGATGATGAGGATAAAGACGAAGAACCCTCCGCTGGATCAAACTGGGGGTCTAAGAGAAGACGAGCTAGAAAAGAACCAGATTCAACCAGTGCTCCAAAGGAAAAGACATCCAAGATAACTGGCAAGTCAACTAATGGGTCCAAATCTCAACACAAGTCTGCTGGTGAGTCTGCTCATACAGAGGAGCCAATACACATCGATAAGGATTTGGAAGAACCCACACATCAGGAGTTTGATATAGGAGCTACTGAAGAACAATCTGATGAAGAGACATCTTAGCATCTTGATTGGTTTCAAAAACCAGCCAAGCATCCTACTCCTGATCGTGATTGGAACAAGACTTTACCTGCTGTTCATGGACCAGTTCAATCTTGGTTAAGCAATCTGGCTCGGGAAGAAGGTCCTCATGAATCATTTAATGAGCTAATGGATACTCCTCTGGACTTCTTAGCATTTATGATGAATCGGCTCAAAATTGACACTTTAACACATGAATTATTAGCCGGTCTAACATTTAAGCTGATGAAAGGTACATGCAAGAGCTTGGTTGAGCTAGAATACTTCTTTGAAGGAGTCTACAAGGCAACCACGGATCAACTAGATTGGCACAACCCTGAAGGTCAGCAATATCCTCATGATCTGCGTAAGCCACTACCATTAATACCTAACTCTCGCGGTCGTCAAGTCATTCCATTTGATCACTTCATCAACAACGACCTTGCGTATCTATCTGGTGGTGTCTCCAGCCGTACTTATGCAACTTCCGTCACAAAGACCAAGGCTGCAGATTATGGTCATATCAAATGGATTGAAGATTTGGTCCCCAACACAATCTGGAGTGAAGTGCAAGTCAACTATGACAAGCATGCACTATGGGGAATCTCTCATTAGGGACACAAACATCAACAATTCTATGGATTTGCTGCTAACAGGGAATCTGCTCGTGATGTCTACTCCAAACGAAGAATCATTGCTGTCATAAAGCTTCAAATTGTCAAATGGCACGGCTACAAACATTTAGATTGGATCACCATTCGTAGAGATGATGACAAGCTATATACATTCAAGGAAGGAGACTTCAAACGGTTTCGGCTTCAAGATATCAAAGACATGCTGATTCTTCTTGTTCAAGGCAAGCTGACAAATCTCAATGTTGAAGATCGTCTCGCTTTTAGTGTCTCTCTGAGAATGTTTACAAGAAGTATCATCATCCAAAGGCGTGTTGAAGATCTTCAGTTAGGTGTTGAAAGTTACCAAAAGAAGCTCTACATCACAAAGCCAGATACGTACAAATCTAATCTCAAACGCAGGGATGCCTATACAACATATTCCAATCCCAAAGGCTTCATCTATCAGAACAAAGATAAGAAGAACAAGTTGATGCTTATTGATGAACTCCACAAGTTTAGTGACGGTACACTCGATGATGTTCGAACTGCTCTTAATGATCGTCTGAAATGGATTCAAATGGAATATCTACCAAAGACAATATAGAGACAGAGTGATATGGAACGAGAAAAAGCTATGATCCAGGCGATCGACAAACAACTCAAGTCAAGGAGGATAATGAGAAGTTTGGAAAAATTTGTTGGTGGGCGACCGTACGAGGGTGACTTACGACTGCTGCAAAGGACCATATGATGTATCATATGATGTCCTCATCATAATCAGGTCAAACCTTATACATAATAATTAACTTGTGAAATTTGTATATATGTAGTGTACATATTAAGGTGACATTAAGGAGTGCTCGAGTACAAAATTTTCAAGAATTTCTTAGTAAATTCAAAAAAAATTCAAATTATTGTACTCAGCACTATCTTATAAACCCTTAAAAATTGAGGGGGAGCATTAAAATGTTCCTGTTCGATATTATGTAACATTTTGTCCCCGTATGTTTAATCAATTGATATCCAAAATATCAAGGGATTACCATTTTGATAATATTTGGCGTACGCGATTTAACCTATCGCTTATGATTTAAAGTAAACACACATTACCATTACAAAAGGTCCATTGTAGGATATTTCGATGTCGTCAATGACTTGAAAACACAGGGTGTTATATTCTTGATGTACTGACTTATGAATCTGATGATGAGCAAATCTCTTGGAAGTTAAGTGAAGAAGAAGATAATGATGAAGAGAATGTGAGTGAACACGAAGATGACAATGATGATGAACGAACTAAATCTGAAAATGATGGTGATGATTTCGTTCATCCCAAGTTTTCAACTCATAATGATGAAGCAATGCAAGATGAAGAAGTAAATGAAGAAGATAGCTTTGATCCAAGGGTTCAAACACCTTCTCATGTTGAATCCACTGATGATGATGAAATTCATGATGCAAATGTTGAGGGAGATAAGATGAATGAAAGAAGATGACATATAAAGAGACGAATCGGGAAATTTTTGGGGGCAAAAATATACGGGGACGTGAACACATAAAATCTGCGAGGGAAAAAGGCACTTGTGATGACAGCAGTCCACTGCCTAATGTTCAAGTTCTCAGGATACAGAAAGATACTCATGTGATACTCACCGCTCCGATCAATCCTGAAGGTCAACAACAGAGTTCTTCTGTGTCATCTGGCTTCGTTTCTAACATGCTCAACCCCAGACCAGATACAGGTATTGACTCAATATTTAATCTTAACACTGAGGCAACTTCACTTGTAGATGTTCCGGTCACCACTATTGCTGAGCCACCTCTTGTGTTTGCAACAACTCTTCCTCCACCACCCACTCCTCTCATCACACATATGCAACAAACACCAGTTCCCACACCAACAATTGTTCCAAGCTCCTCCCTGCAAGATCTTCCCAACTTTGGATCTTTATTCGGGTTTGACCATAGACTAAAAACTTTGGAAACCGACTTCTCTGAGTTTAAGCAAACGAACCAATTTGCTGAAGCAGTTTCTTCTATTCCCGGCATTGTTGATGCATACCTTGCAAACAAGATGAATGAAGCCGTCAAAACAGTTGTTCAATTGAAATCTGACAAACTCAGAGATGAAGCTCAAGCCAAAAATGAAGCCTTCCTCAATTCACTTGATGAAAACATAAAGAAAATAATCAAGGATCAAGTCAAACAACAAGTTAAGGCACAAGTCTCCAAGATTTTGCCAAGAATAGAGAAGTCGGTAAACGAACAACTCGAAGCTGAGGTTATGACTCGTTCATCTACTGAATCCAAGACATCTCATGCTGTAGCCGCCAACCTATCTGAATTAGAGCTTAAGAAGATTCTCATAGACAAGATGGAGAGCAATAAGTCAATCTACAGATCTAATGAACAAAAGAATCTCTACACAGGCATTGGTTGAAGCTTATCGAATTGTGACAAGCTCATCTGACACTTATGTGATACTGGTCTCGTTTAAAAAGAAGAAAGATGATGAAGACGAAGAACCCTCCGCTGGATCAAACCGGGGGTCCAAGAGAAGACGAGCTAGAAACGAACCAGAGTCAACCAGTGCTCCAAAGGAAAAGACATCCAAGACAATTGGCAAGTTAACTGATGGGTCTAAATCTCAACACAAGTCTGCTGGCAAGTCTTCTCATACAGAGGAGCCAATGCACACCGACAAGGATTTGGAAGAACCCGCACATCAGGAGTTTGGTATAAGAGCTACTAAAGAACAATCTAATGAAGATACAACTCAGCATCCTGATTGGTTTCAAAAACCAGCAAAAATCTCTTCTCCCGATCATGATTGGAACAAGACTTTACTTGCTGTTCATGGACCAGTTCAACCTTGGTTAAGCAATTTGGCTTAAGAAGAAGGTCCTCGTGAATCATTTGATGAGCTAATGGATACTCCTCTGGACTTCTTAGCATTTATGATGAATCGACTCAAAATTGACACTTTAACACCTGAATTATTAGTCGGTCCAACATTTGAGCTGATGAAAGGTACATGCAAGAGCTTGGTTGAGCTAGAATACTTCTTTGAAGAAGTCTACAAGGCAACCACGGATCGACTAGATTGGCACAACCCTGAAGGTCAGCAATATCCTCATGATCTGCGAAAGCCACTACCATTGATACCTAACTCTCGCGGTCGTCAAGTCATTCCATTTGATCACTTCATCAACAACGACCTTGCGTATCTATCTGGTGGTGTCTCTAGCCGTACTTATGCAACTTCCGTCACAACGACCAAGGCTGCAGATTATGGTCATATCAAATGGATTGAAGATTTGGTCCCCAACACAATCTGGAGTAAAGTGCCGGTCAACTATGACAAGCATGCACTATGAGGAATCTCTCATTGGGGACACAAACGTCAACAATTCCATGGATTTGCTGCTAACAGGGAATCTGCTCGTGATGTCTACTCCAAACGTAGAATCATTGCTATCACAAAGCTTCAAATTGTCGAATGACACGACTACAAACATTTGGATTGGATCACCATTCATAGAGATGATGACAAGTTATATACATTCAAGGAAGGGGACTTTAAACGGCTTCGCCGTCAAGATATCGAAGACATGCTGATTCTTCTTATTCAAGGCAAGCTGACAAATCTCAATGTTGAAGATCGCCTTGCTTTTGGTGTCTCTCTGAGAATGTTTACAAGAAGTATCGTCATCTAAAGGCGTGTTAAAGATCTTCAGTTAGGTGTCGAAAGTTACCAAAAGAAGCTCAACATCACAAAGCCAGATACGTACAGATCTGATATCAAATGCAGGGATGCCTATACAACATATTCTAATCCCAGAGGCTTCATCATGAACTCCACAAGTTTAGTGACGGTACACTCGATGATGTTCGAACTGCTCTTAATGATCGTCTGAAAGGGATTAGGATGGAATATCTACCAAAGACAATATGGAGACAGAGTGATAGGGAACGAGCAAAATCTATTATCTAAGTGATCGACAAACAACTCAAGTCAAGGAGGATAATGAGAAGTTTGGAAAAATTTATTGGTGGGAGACCGTACGAGGGTGACTTGCAACTGCTGCAAAGGACCATATGATGTATCATATGATGTCCTCATCATAATCAGGTCAAACCTTGTACATAATAATTAACTTGTGAAATTTGTACATATGTAGTGTAGATATCAAGGTGACATTAAGGAGTGCTCGAGTACAAAATTTTCAAGAATTTCTTAGTAAATTCAAAAAATTTCAAATTATTGTACTCAAACCCTCAAAAATTGAGGGGGAGCATCAAAATGTTCCTGTTTGATATTATGTAACATTTTGTCCCCGTCCTAACTTATATTTACTAATGGACTTGATATTGGGCCTAAATCAGATTTAAAACCTAATAATATCGTTTTGGACCACTATTGGGCCTTAAGGCCCAATAAGCGAAAACTAGTCGTTTTATATGTTTAAAACGGACTTTTGAAAGCAATACATACTTATACTAAATATATATTATATATAATCATATGCTCCGGTTCCGTTTTGAGAAGGTTTTTATTTGAGATATTGAGAAATCTTCGTTTGAGCAATTTGATTCTATTTTTTGATTTGATTCACAGTAAAACATCATTTTATAGTGATATCAAAGCTATAAATCACAAATTTGATCATATAATCATGCTAAAATAGAGTGTTGGTACATTGATTCTTAAAAAAATTTTTTGTTTTATAGAAGATTCAGTATTTTACTGATATTGCAGTAAAACGAGTGATTTTTTTTTTAACATGTGATTCGAATTTGTGTTACACTTACGTTGTTACATATATATTATATATATATATATATATTTATATATAGATTTATATATATATATATATATATATATATATATATATACTAGCCGAGTACCCGCGCCTGGCGGCAGCGGTGTCTGGTTTTTGACAAAAATTCAGCGACGCATATTCTTTTTCGATAAACCCATCTGTAGCATTAAAAATATCTTTTGGAAAAGTGATTATTTTGATGGCATGGTTTAAAGATTTGTCGATTAAAGTCTTTTGAACAATTCTTTAATGGGATAATTTCAAAAGTGACCCAAAATCCAACCTCAAAATGTAACCCTAAGCCTAGGGATATCTTTTTTCAAAACTGACTCAAAAGTACAACAGTTGCCCCAAAAGTACAACAGTTGCCCCAAAAAGTACACCAAGTTGCCCTAAAAATGTGTATTTTTTTGTCACGTGTCAAATTCTGCACGGAGTTTGCCCCTCCGGGGTAGTTTGGAAAAAGATGTTTCTATACTTAGGGTTGCATTTTGGGTTTGAATTTTGGGCCACTTTTGAAATTATCCCTTATTTAATAAGTACGTAATAATAGTCACTTGCGTGTGTTCTTTTTATATGTTGGCGGTTCAACAATAGCTTAAAGATAATAGTTGTTTGTGTGTGTGCGCCTTTCTTATTCACAAAGATATTTCTCATGTTCACGAACATTTTATCTCATGTTATCGGTTTTAATTTAGGGGTATTTTTATTTTTGCCCCAAAAAATTTTGGTGTATGCACCTATTGCCCTAAAATAAAGTGCATTCCTCAAATGCCCCAAAGCGACCAGAGCGACTTAATTAAAAATTATTAAAAGTACAAAAGAATACAAAATTTTTTATTTTTTTTGTACTTTTAATAATTTTTAATTATGTCGCTCGGTCTCGCTTTGGCGGCATTTGAGGAAGGAGAAAAGCGACTTTTTTTTGGTGGTAAAAAATAGAAATATCCTTTCATTTATAGGTCTTATAATACATAAAATTTATACGAAGTACTTTATAGGTTTTTCAGTTTTTGAGTGCCAAGTAATACATAAAAATCATTTTTTTTTCTATTTACATAAATTTTCAATTTATGAGTATCAACGCCTAACAGAAAATGATTGCGCGTAATGCTGTTAATGGGTTCGGGTTGGTCGGGCAAAGTCGGGTAAAGGCTAAAAATAATATATCCGAACTCGACCTTATTTGAATTCGGGTTAGTCGGGTTTGCGTCAACTCGGATCTAGTCAATTCAGGTTAGAGTCAATATGCAAACCCTACATTTTTTAATCGAATTATATGTTATATTTACACAACTGTTGAGACTTCTATGTTCCTGGAATTTGCTATTTCTGCATCCTCCTGAGTGTTGTGATATACCGGACTTGAGAGTTGCTATGTGTTAAATTATGAAAAAATATATTTTAAAAAAATAAATTATTTTGATCAAGCAAGTCGAGCTGAACCTAAATTAAACAAATATTTTTAATGTGATACCTGACTTTATTGGAGTAGTATTTGAATTACTCGAGTTAACCCAGATAATCCAATTAAATTCCAAATAATCCAATTAAATTTTCCGACCTAAGTAACCCGACTCATACATGATTAATCTGGTTTGAGTTCAGGTCGAGTTTTTTAACACTCAAAATTGTACGTGTGTTAACTGCCCGAATGGCCCTGTAACCATCCCCTAAGTTTTTACCCAAAGTCCAAAGAACGGACTTATCGACTTTGTCAGGGTTATAGTCCGTCAGCTGGACCTACAAAAAAAAAGTTATAACGATGCTTAAACTGTAACCAATGAATCAAGATTTTATAAAAGCCTAAACTTTAGCTAGCAATGATTTATAGAATATCATGCATGTACATATATACCGGATAAGTTACACCAATGGAGTGTTTTATTGCTTGACCAGTGGCTTTGTTGATCAAGGCAAAAGAACTGCAACCCTCTTCGTCGTTAATGTGTTGCCCAAATTTATCATCTTTAACCCATTGCTGTTTTAAAGTCAAACTAAAAAGTCAACAAAATGACTAGCAATTTCTTTTGCCATACTAAAGTTTATAAATAGCTATATAAGTTACCTGAAGTGGGTCAGATGGATTGACTGGTGCTAGAATCACCATACCATCAAGAATGGAGAGAGAGTAGTCTATTTTCTCTTTCGCATAAACCCTGACTACTATCGGATCCATGCATTCTTCTTCGGCTGTGTTATCAGCTGGTACACTAGAGAGTTTTCTTCGTTCCATTCCTAGATCGACCCAATCATTTTGTTGGTCATGACAATAGTCAATTAACATTGTAATTGGTTTTCTCTTTTCTTTCTTTGTTGTTTATTGTTTGTTGGTTTGTTCCTTGATCCTCTTAAAAAGAAACAGGCATTTAAGAATAATGTGAGTTCCAAAGCTACTCAATGGTCTTTATGCACGCGGACCGTTGAACCTTGGTTTTCTCCACTTTTTCTTTTATCCGTCTTTTGCATTAAAGTTAATTTAGACCATTGGCCTGCCTGGTATGAAGTGATGGACCAGGACACGACAATATCAAGTGCATAAAGTTTTTACTAAACTAAAATTTACTGGGTATAAGGAAAAAATGTTATCCCTCCGTCCTATTTTTACGGTCTACATTTCTTTTTTGAGCTGTCTCAATTTAATTGTCCACTATTAAAAATAGATAGGGAAGTTTGATCAAGTTTACTTAATTACCCTTGTTTGAAATTAATATTACAAACTTTAAAGAAGACTTTAATTAATTAATTAAGGGTAAAACTGTCATTTTGTCAAAAAGTAAGAAAGAGAAAGCAATAATAAATGCACTTTTCTTAAACTATGTGTTTTTTGTTGGGGGACAATAATTTTGAGACGGAGAGAATAGTAACTTTTATGTTTTGTTGTTTAGTATTTTAATGTTTTTTATTATATATTACGGTACATATTTTGAAATTTTGTTTATTATTTGTAACTTAGGCCGGTGGTATCGGTGCCGGTGAGGGCTCACGAAACCCCAACCTCACACATGACCTCGATGCACACCTCAATGCTCACGCACCACCGATGACAAGAATTGCTCACGAAGGTGAGCAGCATGCATTTCAGGTTTTGTGAAATTGCGCCCCTTCTTCCCACCCACAATGTAAACAGTAAGATTTAAAAAAAAACTTTTTCCTCTACCATTTTATTTGCTTATAAATATCTTGAAACTTTAAGATTTTTAAACAAAATTTCAAATTATATACTCTCTACTCTCATTATCATTTTTACTAGCAAAATACTCCCCACAACACAAATTGTCAACAACGAAGGACAACTCGAGACATTCCCCCGAAACCGAAAAGAACATCCAGTCTTCGAAATACTTCATCCGCAACCCAACAACTACAACAAATCACGTTGGCGGATCCTCATTTCAACCTAACGTTGGCGAACGGTTCTTCATCTCCCGTTCGACATTTTAATTTAGATGACGAGGAAGAAATGTACTTCTCTCAGTTTTCAAAGTGGTATCGTGAGGAGCAATCTCCCGTCAAAGAAGTAGAAGAGATACAAGTCCCGGCCTCGAAGACGCCAACCGGCCATAGCGAAGAAGACGAACTGAAAAGCCGAGGAACCACGGTGTCAACCATGTAGCACTGAGAAAGAGGTTTCATTGTGCAAACATTGGGTTCGTATATCCGAAGAAATCGTTGAGGGTAATTTGAGAAAGAATAAGGGCTTTTGGGTTGAGGTCATAAATCACATGTACGCGACTTGTCCTATCATCAAGCGTCGGGTGTACGATATGCTTAACGGCAAATGGAAGATCGCAAGTCTAAAATTTGCTACTTTTTATAGTGTGTACGATAACACTTTTCGGATGTACACTAGTGGAGGCTGTGATAACCGGTGATTTTTCCTAGGTCGTTGTATTTTAAAATACCATGACTACATACTACGATTTCATCAAAATTCTATGACAAACGTTCACAGTTGACTTTTGTTGACTTCTATTTTGGCTAAACAGTTACGGTTTAACCCTCTGTCAAATATCAAATTTCTATATGAACGAATCACTTTTGATTCAAAATTTTATTTTCTAAACGACTACGGTCGTATACAATCACTTACCGGGAATCTTTTTCGCACACAACGAAAAACGTCACGCAACGCGTACCGACACGACAATAAGTCAAATCACGTCTAAATACCTTAGATTATTCTAATAAACTTATTTTATTATGTTATTTCATATTTCATGATAACGTTTGCATAAAATGTTTGGAAAATTAGGTTTAAAACCTTAGAAAACGTTTTATAAACGAACAAGTCATACCGAAATTTTATAAAAATATTATACTTAAAATATTTTACAAAATTTCTACTTTCTTAAAAATCTAACAAAAAGACGAAATAATAAAATAACATTATTTTAATAAATCAACTAAAAGACGAAAAACATATTTTATAATTTTATAAAATATAAAACTTCTATAAATGGTTTAGCGTAATTAAAACGTGTATTTACTTATAATCTATACAATTAAACTAAGTAACTTGAGGCTACCGGATAGATTTAACGGAGCATACTTATTAGTGTCTATCATCTAAGTCTTGTTATTTTTACTTGTCAATTTTCTTAAATATTATAAGTGTATAAGGAGATGATTTGCACACTCTTCAAATTTATTGACACACTCCAAATGTTTGTGTCATGCCTATTATACCCTTAATATTTACACACTCTACTAATTAATGTATAAATGTCAAGATACACATAATTTGAGTGTGCATATCAATTTCTAGAGTGTGCAAATCACCACTCAAGTGAATATTATCTAACATACATACTTTAGTATATCTCCTTCGAGTCTAAGTCACCAACCACTAGGCAACTAATACTACTAAAACCAGTAATACGAAAACATTTTTAAAACTCCTATGCATCAAATTCAAATATCCATTTCAAACATAATTCTAAATCAGTCAAATTGCTAGGTCGTGTCTGGAAGCTGTTGTACGCCGTTATTTGACTATCATATTGTGTGCTACTTATTACCTTTGTTAAGGTGAGTTCTCGTAGCCCCATTTTTCAACTCTTTTTTCGTTGGGGGAAATGATACTCAAATTCATTTCAATGTTTTTCATCTGTGCAAAACTTCTATTTCATTTTGGACAATATTATGTGCTTATGACTACGTGTATGAATGTTATGTGGATTCTATGTCAATTGCTATGTGAGTGTTATGAGATTAATTCATGCAAAGTTCTATGTGGACTTCTGCTCAACACTACATACATACAACTATTTGCTGACCTATGTTAGCTCCAGCTTGTAGGCTTTAAGTGTGGAGGACTATAAGTGCTCAGACCATTGTGAATGGTTGGTATCATTGATATGCTATGAATCAAATTCAAACACTATGATAGCATGGGTTTGTTATGTGAAAATAAAAAACTATGATATTATGGGATTGCTATGTTAGAAGTCTAAATCAAATGCATGCATTCTGTTTTCATATTGCACAATTGTCCACTACTTAAAACATTGGCACAACAACTGGGTTTACTCCAAACCTACGAGCTCACCAACTTTATGTTGACCTTTTCGAGTATCATTTTCAGGTGATCAGTATTTTATAGAGGAAGGAAATTGGATGCAAGATTTATCATTGACTAGGACATTTTTCTAAAGACATGTGTTTGTTTCATATTCAAGACCGTATTCAATGTAAACTGTGTAAACTCAATTCTTCCTTTGTAACAAATCATAAGTGTAATGTATCTATTGCAATGTAAGTATCTTGTGCAATGTAATCAAAACATCGCGCCCCGTGTTTTCGCTGCTGTCGGGGTTTGACAGATTGGTATTCAGAGCCAAGGTTATAGAGAATGCCCGTTTTTCAAAAATAAGAACGCAACTATAACCAAACAAAAGTTTTCGTAAAACCTTAAACATGATGAAAGTTAACTAGCCCGAGCATTTCTTAGTTCTTCCTAAACTATGCATAGCCTAATCAACCATGCCTAATTTACGAAGGATCACGAAATAAAGGGGGTAGTTCTCTTAAGTTATGTTAGAGGGGGGACACATATATCTAAGATCACCTGAAATCACATCGACCTTATGTGTGCATACCTGTTTTATTTGTTTTGTGTTATGTGATCGTCTTATGATTGTATTGCGCTCGTTTGCCTTACTTTACTACATGACCGCTATTTCATATACATGTTTTCATGCTTGCCTTGCAAGCTTTACATGTGATATACTCATACTACTACATGATATCTATCGCTTATACTTGGCGGACATGCTTGCCTTGCAATTCTCTATATGTCACCATGCATACTCATACTTTGCTATTACTTACTTATTCAAGCAGGCCTATACTAGTATTTGCTATTTTGAATACTATACTACATTATTTCGGATATGTCCCCAACTTTGAGTTGTCAGATGGCATACATTATTTTGGATATATCATTTTGGATATACTATTTGGGATACACTAATTTAAGAAACACTATCTCAAAATACTTTCGTTACATACTAATTTGGGTACACAACTACTCAGTTGTTGCCTTATACTATTACGTCACGGTTATCATATGCCCTGTCTCCCCCACACCACACAACTTGATAGCAAATCCGAATACACCGCATTCTAAGTTGATGAGTAGGATTATATCCTTAGTCGCACTAAGAACAACGCACAGATTAGCGTAATCACAATTAGTGATCTAGTCATACAATTAGGACATTGGAGACTACAAATATGACAATATGAGCCATAAGAGAGTGATGACCTTAGGTTGAGTTTCTCACATCATCCGTAATAACAATGCCCGCCCTAGTGTTTGTGTTCCAAAGATGGTACCAGTATGGATGACCCGAAGTCTCTCGGTCAAAATTTTTATAAAATTGAAACGTTTCCTTAACAAACTTTACGAAGTACAAAAAAAATTGGAATTTTCTATGATCGATGGTTTTAAATATAAATCGTTTTAAACACATGTTCACACGTCAAATTTTCTTGAAAGTCAAAAATCTAGACCATATACGAAAAAACGCTTAGTCGGTACACAAATTTTTACAAACATCTTTTCACAATGACTATAATAAACAAAAACTTTAAACAATGTTGCTCCAAACTACATTTATGGTCAAAACTTTTATAATGGTATACTCAAATAAACGTCGTTAACAGATTTTGGTAGCATGCCTCCAAGAAGGGACACACTATGTCTACACACTATTCAGCCATTTAAAAACGAACCAAACACCTTTGATTATCTATGAAGGTTCTCAAACGCTCCAAGTCAGTGACACCATATTTTTTTGCCCTTATGAAACTTTGATTCACAGATCAACATCTTTAACTTCTAATACGCCTGACTACACATTCCTCCTTTATGTTTACACATAATGGGTTGTCTTTTGAAATCCCTTTTATATTCAACTATGAGGTCATTAGCAATGATCACCCCCATTGTTCAAACTCTGACTGGTCCTACCCATCGTAACCCCCTGCTAACCTCGCTCACGCTACTCGACTCAAGAAGAGAACCTTCTTACGAAACATGTACATAAGACTCTCGTGGTCTGTACAGATAAGACCATGTGTACCATACAAATATCATCTTCATAATTCCAATTCAAGACTACGGGTATAAAACTCGTACTACGAATTTGATATTCCTTCGCAATTCTTTCAGTTGCCTTGAAACAACCATTTTCCCATTGGGAAACCTTCATTCTTACTTCC
>BQNB010005057.1:0-30007 GCA_026074375.1 Tanacetum coccineum | reverse complement strand
TGTTCCAATAAATCGGCTTTTAGGCTTATATGAGTTGTTCCGTTGATTATCTCCCGAGTAACTTTCATCGATTCTTGATGCGTTCTTACGGATCATCATCACGATGTTGTTCCTCTCGAAAAAATTTGGGAGATATCGCCAGCTCGTTGTCATGAATTATCATATTATGTAATATAATGCATGTGTACATTACTTTCGATAGTCTACGTCGCGTCATCCCTCAAGTCGGATGTTTAATTAGCTTCCACTTCTTCTTTAATACATCAAAAGCTCGTTCCACATCTTTTCTTGCTGCTTCGTGCTTCGTCTTATACAATATTCGTGATCATTCGCACCAGGATTTTCAATGGACTAAATAAGAACGAACCATTGCGGATATATCTCGTCAGTAAGATAATTTCCCCTTTTATAAGTCACGTTGTTAGCCACGAATAGAACATCCAGTGCTTTCCCCGCTTTGAGATCATTGAAGGGGATTAACGTAAAATGTTCACGTCGTTATTCATCCCGGCGACACCAAAGAACGCATGCCAAATCCATAAATCATTGGAGGTTATCGCTTCCAATAAAATGAATGGATCTGACATGTGATCACCCCTAGCAAATTGAGCTCTGAATGTAACTGGGCAATTCTCCCATGGCCAATCTGTTCAATCAATGCTTTCTAACATCCCAGAAAACATATGCTTTTCCTCATGATAAGCATAGAGTTTTTCCATGTCAGTACATGTCGGCTTTCGCAAAAACTTTTCACGATATAACTCCATGATGTCCTTCCAAAACATTTGGAGACACTTACGGGCTGTTGTCGGGCCCATTTGCAGATATTCGTCCAGAGCATCAGGAACAACTTTGTATGCCATTTGACGAATTGCGGAAGTACACTTCATCAATGATGAAATACCAACTCTTCCCGCACAATCAGTTGTTTGTTGAAAAAAAAGAGAATAATCGATTACCTCTCGAAAAATTTATGTGAATAGTTTTCGGCTCATTCGAAACCGCGTACGGAATGCTGCTTCGTCATATTGTATACACAATTATGAGCACCGTAACGATCTCTTTTCTATTTGGGTTCATTGGATTTTTGGCTTTGACGCTTCATAAATCGCTTGACAGGCCTCCGTAAAAAAAGCAAGCTCGCTATTAACTTCTTCATCATCGTCCGAAGAGTTATAAAAAATAGATCGAAAGACATTATGTAGATTAAATGTGTAAAAGTGTATAGAGAGAATTTGTTTGAATGTGTATAGAGAATAGTGGTTTGAATTTGTGAATAAAATGGTGAAATGAGTGGGGTATTATAGTGTTAAAGTGTTTAAATTTTTAAAGTTAATTTTTTTTTAATATATATAAAATGAGATAATACGGTTTTACTTTTGTTCTATCCACTCCGATGCTAGAGGACTTCAGACCATCATTTCATGCTCGTCTCTTGAGCTCGTACAACACACCCGACTGGGTCACTACTAAGGTGCGACGAGAATGGAAGGCCTTCGACGGTGGTCGGGTCTCATCTTGTAGTGCCCGAGCCTTATGTTAATGGGATAAAATGTAACCCAATAGTTTATATTAATGAGATTAATGACCGACTCTCACAATTTTAATTATCAAATTTATACTTCATATTCTACACATAATAAGATTTCAATCCTAATGCCTTATTTATAATAAACGGATATCCTACGTGTTATTTAATACTTTGTTTTCCTCACCAAGAAATACAATGAATAATTAATAATAATTTAAAACAATTAGGGATAAGGGGTCGTATTAAAGACTGTATGCCCCCCTAAATACACTTGTCCTCATGTTTGTTGCTTCAAATGCCAATTTAAGTTAATTTTAGAATCCCATGTTCTTCTTTGATCTAGATCCAGTTCTTGTTTCAACCGGAGATTAGTCCATAGACGTTCAAGACAGATCTTACATCCCAACTTCAAATTCATAATTCGCCATATGAACATCTTATGATGCCTTGCTTGATTTTTTCTTTCAACGTTAACTTTGTTCAATGGGTGAATAAAGACACTTCCTTCTTGTTTTTTTCCATCTGATTTGAGCCCAAATCTTCCCATCAAAGGTGCACGTGATTATATATTTTTATATTCGGAAATACATCCATGTTTAAAAGAAAAACCTAATTCGTCGTCGCAGTTCTTCCTTCATTTTTTTTTTTTTGGTACTAACTCTTCTTTACCGACCATCGTGAGTGGAGGGATCACAACCATGGGAAAACAATCACAAAACTGATCTCTAAGGGATGGGCTTAGATAATGCCGTAAATCAATAAAACTAATTTAAAATCAAGCGGTAACCATTTCAGAAAAGATTTGGAAAAAGTTGCGACTTCATTCTTCGTAAACTAACGGTCCATGTTCTTAGTGCGAAAAGGATTGTGGATGCTGGCGTCTATCTATGGTCGTCTGGTGGATGGTTCATCGCTAATAATTTATCTAAAGGAGGTAAACGTTTTGGCTTTATCCGATTTCTTGGTGTTACATATGCAAATGATTTTGTTCGATTACTTTCAAACATTTGGATAGGTAGATATCATTTTTATGTATCAGTAGCACGCTTTTAAAGAACAAATACCGGATCACAATCTATTCCTAAGGCACCGATGAATGATGAAATTCATAAACCTAACCCTAACCCAAAATGTATCCATACCTTCACATCTACCAATCATACGAAATTCATAAACCTAACCCTAAATTATCTAAAAGAGGTAAACATTTTGGCTTATCCAATTTCTTGGTGTTACATATGCAAATGATTTTGTTCGATTACTTTCAAACTTTTGGTTAGGTTGTTTTCATTTTTTATGTATCGTAACCTCGCTTTTAAAGAACAAATACCGGATCACAATCTATTCCTAAGGCACCGATGAATGATGAAATTCATAATACCTTAAACCCTAACCTCAAAATCCTATCATACCGTACTATGACCAATCACATAGTATACCTATCCTGGTTTAATCATCTTTTTGCATCAGTCATTCACAACAAACCTAAACTATCAGGTGATCATTCCTCGTCTAATCACGTTCGCACCGTTATCCTTAATGATCGTGACTTGATTTGCGTTAATGATTCATCGACTGTTATCTTGCTGAAATTAAAAGTTGTAGATTCCATGAGCAACATGTACATGATCTGTAGGAATAAAGGATTCTCGGATGTGAAAATTATTTCATGTGGTGGATTGTGGATTTGGAATAGATCTAAATTCCCTACACTTTATCCTTTTCTAAATTTTCAAGATAACGCATGAGTATGAAAAAGCTTCTACTCAGCAATAAAATCGGCCTCGCCATCGTTCAAAGTGGATGAACGTATGATAAAAAAGTGGCATGCATGTTTAGAAAATTCATTTTCTTTGATAATGAAGAGTCAACTGCTATGATCTCGAGTAGAGTTTGTATATCTACCAAATACTATAATTTTGTCTCTAAACGTGTTAAAGTCGAAGTCAATAGGGTGATGTTTGATGTTCATGTTCATGAATTAGGTTCTTGGAGCATAAATATCACTGTTGGTTCTCTTGATACCTCATCGAAAACCTATGTGAATGACATTGACAAGGTTGCGGACTAGTTGAAAAAAAAAATAAAAATTCAATTGATGACTTAGATATTCTACAAGACAATCTTGGAACTGGAAATGGAACTCAAACACGAGGCTTAACAAAATGTTTTAGAAGACGAGATCAAACCGATGAAACCTTCAAAGGATAGTGTCTCCTCAGATTTAAGTCGCTCACCTGGTTTCGAGAATATGAAAAAGATCCCATCCTACACTAGTAAGTGTTCCACACTTTTTAAAAATTTGGATTATTTTTTATTTTTTTTTGATTTCTAAAAAAGGTTATGATGTTAAGAGGATGTAAGTCTCTCAACGAATGATCAATGGAATCGGGGTAGGGTTTGAGCAGAGGAAACCTGAAAAAAAATAAACCAAAAAACGAACCGAAATCCAAAAAACCAAAAAGAAAAAAAACCGAACGGAATCTAGAAGAAAAACGTGATTCGGTTTTGAATTTTTTCAAAACAGAAATTTTTTTGTTAGTTTTGGTTTTTGTTCCAAAAACCCCGAACCGAAACGAAACCAAATTCAGTTTTTATAATAATATATAATTAATATAATATAAATAAATAAATAATAAATCAAAATTTTAAATTCATATTTATTTTGTGGATGAAATTATATTTTTTATATTATATATATTATCTTAATGTTTATATATATGTGTTTGTCGTGTACGTGTGTTTACTTTGTACCAATATATGCGTTACATATAAGACAATGATCATTACTATGTGTATTTAATTGAATGTGTGTGTTCTTATTTATTATGTGTATATATGTAGAAATTCTGTGTGTAATCATTGTAGGGTCTATTGACATAAAAAATTTTGAAAAGAATTTCTATTTTTACGGTTAATCTCAGTTTATTATTTTTTTAAATATTTCACAACCATATATAAACGGTTTGAAACCGAAAAACCAAACCGCAAAAACCAAGAAACCAAAAAAATCAAACCGCCAAAAACCGAGCGGTTTTGGTTTCTGGTTTTATAAAAACCGAATATTTCGGTTCGGTTTCGGTTTTAGCTAAAAACCGACCCAAACCGAACCGTGCACACCTCTAGAATCGGGTACATATTGTGGATATAAGAATATTCTTTCCATTAATTGTTGTGGACGAAAGAAAGGGTAACATAGTTGAATTAACAAAGATGTGTGTTTTAAAACATTATGTTTATTACGTCGGTGTTCAGAATTAAGTTGACTCTATTTAGACATTATTCAGCCTTAATTTATGTGGGTTATTTCAGTTTTGATTATGCTTATAGTAAGGTCGTGGTGTAGATATCGAGAGGGTCTTATCTCTTTGTAGATGCCGAACATTGTGATAGGAAAAAATATTTGTGTGATGAGTCTTTTATATTATCTGAAAAGGAAAGTGGAAAAATTCAGTGGGGAGTGTTTTATGATAAACAATTATGGACTCAAGACTGGGGTAAAAACTTTCTTTTGGAATTGATTGGAAGACTTATGCATCATGCAAGGTTCATTATCCTATTCAGTGATATGAATGTTATGTCCGAACTGAATCAAGAAAGGTTTGACTCTATTTTTTCTCGTCCCGAAGCTGATCAATTTTATTCATTTATTGACTCTACAGGTTTGGTCAATCTTCCCGTTGGAGGTCGTTCATACACATGGATGATTAAAGCTCGCACTAAACTTAGCAAACTCGATCGTTTTCTTATTTCTGAAGACGTGTTGGAAGCTCTTCTAGATATCCGCATTACTGCTCTTGGCTGGTTGGGGTCGGATCATAATCCTGTTACTCTTCATGTTATTAAGTCTGTTTTGGCCCAACTTTGTTTAAACTCTACAACTCATGGATTTCCCAAGACAGTTTTGACGAGCTTATTAAGTTGGAGTGGAACAAGTTGAATGGAAATATCAATGGTAGAACCCTTTATTTTCATTGAGAAATTTATTCACTCAAAAACCCAAGATAAAACAATGGAATTTACGTTAAAGCGATAGACCGAAATCGCCATCAAGAGTTTATCTGACTATTAATGTCTAACAAAGAAAAATAGATGATGGTTACCGCATTCTGTTGCAGAGATAGCAATTATTAATCGATTTTCTCAGAGGTGAGAAAATCGACAATTTTAATTCCTTTGAGCTCATTCAAAAGGCTCGTATCAAATGGGATATAAAAGGAGACGAGAATTCTAAATTTTTCCATGGGTTGATAAATCAAAAAAGGAGATCCCAAGAGATTAACGGAATTATGAATGAAGGTGTTTGGTTACAGAAACCTTTGTTCAAGAGTTAGGAAAGGGTTCGGTTAACTTTTTCAAGTAAATTTCAAGCTAGTGACTGCATGTGGTTTTTTAATACTTTAATCTCTCGACTGTCTTAGTTCCTTGATCATGATGCCTTTTAAAGGATGTCTCTCTATGATGCAGATCAAAAATGCGGTTTGCTGATTATGGTAGTAGTAACAGCTCTTGGTCTATTGGTTATTCATTCGTGGTTAAACATAAAAAAAAAACACTAGGCTAAAACATGATCAGGAAGGTCGGAGAGGCCAACAATAATGTAATTAGCAATGAGAGAGCTATGAACAGGAGCCGTGTTACAATCAAAACTTTAATGATAATTATTTTCCACAAAATTTTTAAAGTTCTTCTCAACAATACAATTGTTATGCAAATTGCGGGGGTCCTCATGAAACTTTTCAATGTCAACCAATGAATGAAGAATTAATTGCTTATATTTGTTATTTGCAGTTCATATGGAGCAATTGGTGAAGTTTAACTAAAAGGCACGCATTTTGGAGCTTAAACGCATTTTGGAGCTTAAACGAAGAAATCTTAAAGATTGTTGATCTGACATCTAATACATCATATCCATCAAAGAAGATACGGCATATTTATGCCTTGACTTCACAAGCAACCACGAAGACATAAAGACCAATACGCCGTATACAGAAGATCCTATACGCCGTATAGTTGATCAAATATTGGAATATTCTGTAATATTATAATTGTGGTCCCCACTCCAAGAAAACCTCAATACGCCGTATTGAACTCTTTCAATACGGCGTATCGACTTAATTCCAGAGGCTATAAATACCGAACCCTAAAGACGAATTTTAGTGTGCAAAAATATACCAAAGGCTGAGAAGAAGGCATTAACCACCAGGTTCGACTTTTAGAAGAAAAGAGTAGCTACGAAGGTCTCGCAACGCCCTCCAATCCATAGGAAAACCCTTATAAATTCTTATACTCTAAATACGCGTTCGGTTGTTAGTATCATTCATTAACTTGGTTATGTTACCTTAATCGTTCGTCTATGACATTTGTATTCGTTACAATGGTTATTGGCTAATACCTTTAGGTATTAGCCATGTTTATGATAATTTAATGTTTGGTTTATGTTTATTCTGATTGCTTCTTGTAATTTGTGAGTTGTTTTATGTTTATAAATTTATACTCGTTTATGTGCTTAAGTATGCTACCTATTATTCAACTAGATCTAGAAAACGGACCAAGTAGACTAGATGTCGGGATAGCTCTCCATATCTGCAATTTATATCTAGAACAATAGGATCACAGGTAACGTGTTATCTTTTCCCTTGGTTTAGTGAACAAGTTAGACTAGCAGGTGGCCTAGGATCAACCAATAACGTTTTGATTCCCTGAGTAAAGATCTAGACAATTGGTCTACTAGTATATAAAGAGTCGTTAAGCAATAAGTTAGTAAAGTCTCAATGAGCTAGGATTCAGTAAGATCACCATATTGTCTCCTAAGATAGATTATAATCAACCGCGATTTCTTTATGCGGATTTGTTTAATTATGATAGAATTTTCAAGTCTAGGTTTTAGAAAGAAGTATCGCCTAAATCTAGGAATGATATATTAACAACGAGACAAGACAATCATTGCTCTTATAAACTAAAACCTACATTTTATTATATTAAACATGGTTAATACGTTTTCCTTTACAATAGGCTTGACCGCTTCTCTATCTTCTAATTGTCAACTTGTGTGTGTTAATCGCTCAATCTCAGTCTAGGTAAACCAAAACTCATGCCAATCTCTGAGGCTGAAAACCCCCCTTTTTGCGTTAGTTTAGGTTTAACTTAGGTATAACATAGAATAAATTAGGTCTAACTTAGATAACTAAAATACTGGTAGACTTAAGTATTAACACTCGCTCTTAGTGATCGACACCCTACTTACCAACAAAACTACAACTGATCGGGTACACTGCCCGTTAATGTTGTTTTAGGTAAAGTCGGCAAAATATAAATAGTAAAACTTGATAACAAATAATACCTACGTACAACGACACATCAAGTTTTTGGCGCCGTTGCCGGGAAGTGAAGTTGTTTAATTCTTGTTTATTGGTGTTTTAGTTTAGATTTATTATTTTTAGATTAATTTGCATTTAGTTTGTTTTTGTGTGTTTTCTGCATTGTTTATTTTGCATATTGTGTGTTTGTGTGTATTTCTGTATTATTAAAGTCTGTTGTAATTTTCTAGGTCGAATACTGAATACGGCGTATTCATCCCTTTGGATACGACGTATAAACTTTTTCTAAAATAATACAACGTATTGAAGTTTAAACATCAATACGGCGTATTCAATTTACTGAATACGACATATCGATCTATTTGAACTTTTTCTTTTTGTTTGTAGCAAACTTATTACAGGAAACGGAGGACCGAGATATGACTATGGAGGAATACATTCAGTATGAAACTGAGAAAGCTCTTAGAAATGGTAAAGTGTATAACTGGGAAACTGCTACGTATGGTAAGATCTGGTATGATGAAGACGTTCACTACCTAAGATTTTTTAAAACGGAATTCCCAGCTATAATCTACAATGATGCATTAACATCTGAATTAGAGTTCTCATCTAAACCTATCGTAAATCCTCAACATGTCAATGAAGTTAATTTGAAAAATAAGACATCCTTGTCCGAATATTATGATAAGGAATACAATGTTATATCCTATAATAATCTATTTCCTTTTAACATATTTTCTATTATTGATTCAAAATTGGATTCGAACAATGATGATGGTAAAATCGATATCAAACAGTCTTCGAGGGATACATCTATCAAACCATTACCTAATGTAATAAGTATCGACGTTGGTACCTATGCACAAGGGTCAAATAAACTTTTGTAAACAAGTCATGATATATCCAGTAAAATTTTCAAAACTAATACTTTTATCAAAGAATTAGGTACTAATATCGTGACTTGGGGTTATCTTAATGAAGGGATGCTAATAAATCTTATTAAAAAGTTATATATGTCATTTGGCATCCTGTTCGACCCCAAGCTATTTTATAAGGATGGGATGAAACTGGGGCAAGTCTAACTTAAAGACTTTTCTGTAAACAAAAGTGCTTGCCGGGAGACAACCCAAAATGTAATTTTTAATTTTTATCGAGTCTATCTTCCCAGACTTCCGATACGGCGTATCCAACCTCAATAGATGCGGCGTATTGACTTTTTGAACGTTATCCAGTCTTTATTTTTCTGTACTTTAAAACTTTATTGTCAGATTAGTCTATACGGCGTATTCATTAAATGAATACATCATATATGACCTTTGACCCGTACTTAGGATTTTTAATACAGGTCTTAATATGGTGTATCCTGGTTTATGAATACGGCGTATCGACTTCATGTACAATTTTAGGTTTTTATTCTGATTTCTAACCAACGAATACTGGAGATAGAATTGCACTTGTTTTCTTATATTTTATATAGGAATCTTCTGGATAAATGAATATATTTGGTGGAATGCTTATTTTCTGGAATTATACGTGTGTTATAGTCATTTTGGTATCTTGACGCATTTTTAACACACGATCTTGCTCATATACGCAACATGAATGATCATACCGAGCAAATCTCATGGGAGTTTTTTGTTCTAATTCTTTAATTTACTGTTTTTAATGTTATACTTATACAATGAGGGCGTTGTATATTTCAAGTGGTGGAAGAGAATTAGAACACTTACTTGTCCTTATTTTTACAAATAATATGCCTAATTTATATATAAAAAAAATTAGCATATTTTTATGAAATTATTAATTGCATGACCCCGCACACATAACCCTTGTTTAGATATTGTGAGGATTAGCCTTATCCCCTAATTTTTACCTAAATTCTACAAAAATATGAGTGTGTCGATGACTGTAGTAAACTTTAGAACTTGTTTTGGTATATCTATTTGAGACCACAATAATAAGCATTATTTTAATAGATGGAGTGACCTTTCTAAACTGGTAAATTTCTAAGATTAAACCAAAAAGCCTATACATGTTGTGATATTAACTAACTACAATGGTTAATTAATCCCCGTTTAAACCCTTTTGTTTACTCTCATTTTTAGAGTAAGATACCCCTAGAAAAACCTGCTGAGCCATTCCTTTCTTTTGTTACACCAAATTTTGTTTCGTTACACCCTTACACCTTAGCCTACCCTATTAAATTAAGTCCTTAATCGGTTGCTAGTTGATTTTGTGTAAAGTATTGTATTTCCTGTCGCAATACATATTTTCTATCTTTAGTTAGGTCGGGAAATTACACAATGCAATTGGAAAAGTAAAAGTAGTGTATCTTACTGCTCGTGTAGTTACTACTTTCACTCGTATGATTGGATATTAATTATTCAGATTTATCATGTTCGTGAAGTGGTGAAAAATACACATTTATTCAGTTTGTTAGTTTATGTTTGAAAAAAAAATACAAAAAACAAAAAAAAAATTAGAGAAAAAAAGTGATGTTTGTGAGATAATCGGTTTGTCTAAGCTTAACCGATATTATTATTTGAAGGATCGATTATTCATTGGTACGTGTTATAAACCAACGATGTAAAGTTTTATTGTATATTATTTTTAGTTGGTCGCAATTATAAACCAACTAGTGTATTTTCATGTATCAAGTGGTAGATATCGCCACTAATGTTGTATAGTATGTATATTATGAATGATTGGGAGTTGGATGTTCCGGAACACCAACTAAGGTTGTTTTCATGAAAAGCATAAGTTGTCAAATTTATGTCTTTTTATGGGTAAGGTCGGGAAAGTAACTAGCAACACTATTTCTTATTTATGTGGACTTTTTTTTTGAACGGCGACTTTATTAGAACCACTAGCAAGGAGCTAGTAAATTACAAAGGAATCAAAAAAGGGTGTTGAAGCCAACTAACCCAATTCAAAGTTCTATTACATCTAGCTACACACCAATAAAAAGAGCGTAAAACAATATTGTCGAAAATAGAAAAAAAAGAAAATAGCATAGCCTTTCGGGGAATTGGAGACGCTATAAAAACATAAAAAAAAGGGGAATTGGTTCTGATTCAAAGGCTCTACAAGAAACGTAAAACACGCCTTCCAACAACTCTTTCATCTTAGAACCTAAACGGATAGATTTGAACCAAGAGAGCCAATTTTGTTACGATCATAAGGATGCAATCCAAAATTCACCATTTACAAATTAATTTGAATATCTTTCGCCATAGATGCAACCGCAAGAATAAATGGGGACGATCCTCGAGCACGTGATCACAAAGAGGACAAAGCCAAAGACGGAAGGCGAGACATTTCCTACGAGACAAATGGAATTAGTAGGTAACGATCGAGATAAAGTTTCCAGCAAAAAAAAAACGTTGACCTTAATCGGGTATAATTTTAATCCATCGAGTTTAGGGGAACTTTCCATTTTAGGAGAGAAAAGCTCAGCTTTCATAGGATCGAACATCCATTGACTGAAAAACACCATCGCCATTTTATCCCAAAACCATTCTGTCATCCATATAGATAATTAAATAACCGTATCAAGTAATAACGAAAAGCTGATCAAGTTGTTGTGTCTTTACCCTCTCGGACATGACGACGAGAGACGAGGAGATAGGACGTATATTCATCTTATCAGCAACGTTATGTCTTTATTCTCTTCAAGAGCAAACAACGAGGAATCATAGAAAGCTTGAGATAGATTATCGCCCATATCCATAGTTCTTTCCAAAAGCTTGTTCATGTTCCTTTTCCCACACGAATCTTAACAATGAGGAATGAAGATCCACTTTGACTTTAAGGGAGTTAAAATTCTGTTATGCTGGAGCTCCATGTCGAATTTAAAGCTAGCAGAAAGAACATGACCATCCTAGCCATGTAAAGACTGATATAATTCGGGACCATAAGGAGTTATCATGAGAAATGGGTAAGCGCCATTTACCCCATCTTGAAAAGATGAGAACGATTGAGAGCGAAGAAAGAAATAGAAAAACTCCAACCCTCGATTTCTTAAAAGCATGCACCTTAGCATTTGACCCACAGCCAAACTTTCTATACTCTTGAAAGCATTAAAAAATCCTACGCTGACTTTCTATATAAATCAAGAAACAGATTTGGGAACCTTGAAACATGGACATGTTCGTAGATAGGTTGTGGAGAAGAACGATTTGAGAAGGGTAAGAGTACCACCGACACGATAAGGTATTAAGTTTCCACTAGCAACCTCTTCTTATTCTTATTAATCGTCTCGTCCCAAGCCTTTTTAGAAGAATATTATGCCTACTAAAATTACCCAAGTATTTAAAAGGAGCTTTCATTATCAAACAACCAATAGAACTTAGCAACCTTAGCCACACTATTATCTGGGATACCGACACCAAGAAGATGACTTTCTGAATATTTATTGACAGACAGAAAGTAAAGAAATAGTATAAGGAGAAGCATTGAGAATTATTCATGATACACTTTAAGTTAGAATGAGACCACTCTCTAATAAATACCGCGTGTCCGGGTTGAATAATATGAGACAATAGTGAAGGGTCTATCTTGTATCCTTTGAAATTCCGCTTCAATGGGGAAAACTGTTAAGTGGAGAGACGCATAATGAGTAAAAGCAAAAAGGGAGTAAGGGTTCCCCTTGTTTCAAGCCTGGTTTAAATGAAATTCAGTAGCTCGGGGACTCCCGTTTAACTAAAATAAAGGCCTTCCATGGAGACACACTTCCTCGATCTGAACGCCATTTAGGAGCGAATCCAAAAGAGATGAGTACATCATCAAGTTAATCCCATCTAACGGAATCTTAAGCCTTGGGCGTAATCGACTACTTTATAATATCTATGGCTTGTTGCTTTTTAAGTTTGCACCGAGCTAAGATTTATTATAATAAAAGGACCATCAAGAATTGTATATAGGACAGGAATGCAGTCTGAACATCTGAGTTGAGGAGATCCAAAAATAATACCAAGGAATGCCGAGAAAAGAGAAAGAAGCATAACTTAGGATCTTAGTAAACGACTTTGTAAGGTCTTCAATTTAAAATGTATGGGACGGTAGTAACTAACAACTTTAGTTCAAGAACTTTATGGGATGAGGGCCACAAACGAAGAGTTGCATCATAGCAAAATCTCCATGATCAAAATATCATTTCAAGCTATGCGAAATCAACAAACGCCCAAATCGGTCCAATACTTACGAAATAATTCAAAAAGTAAAACCGTCAGGACAGGGGAATTTATCAACTCCACTACCCAACACGGCTGTGGATATTTCATTTGGAGATCGGAGATTCAATCTAAGATCTGTTCATTCATTGAGAGATTAGGAAAGGAAAGTAAGTCTACCTCGTCTAGAACACGGGGTTTAGATATTGTCAGTAATGTGCCTTCTAAAATCTTGTTTAACTAGATCAGGTTCGACCAATCAATCACAATCTACAATAATCATTTAACTGAAATATTGGCGCGTTTTTTGTTAATGATTAGATGAAGTATTTGGAGTTCTCGCCGGGGCCCCCCCACCTCGATTGCCCAGCGATTTTCGCCTTTTGCATGATATCACGGTTGTTTGAAGAATATTGAACATCGTGTAATTTGTTTCAAGACTTTCAAAGAGACAACAAGTAACGACAAAAGAATGTCGTCGGCTGACTCCTCGCTTGATCTAACACTTTATCATGTCACACAATTTAGATTTAGATCTTTAGAAAGACCTACTGATGTCTTTTGAAATCAAGTCCTGCTCGAATCTCCTTCTTTCAATATTTGAAGCTTTTTTTTAAACCGAACTCATTAACCATGGAATTCATTCAGAGTAAATAGGAATTCAAGATTTTGAGACCACAGTCATCGAATCCAGGAGCTCAAGCCACTAAGAGTGATAAAAACGAAATGGAAGTAGGGCCAAAATCATGAAAAGACTCTTAAAGTAAAATGGCCTGTGGTCTGTGAGGTGACAATCCAGACAGTTAGCCAAAATGTGGGAAAAAGATGAAAGTATACCATTAGAATATGAAATACCTATCTAATTTACTCATCTTGGTAGCCGAAGGATGAGCCCATGTGAAAAGAGAATCCCTTCAAGCTGGATATAGTTTAACCCGAATTAGAAATAAAGGAATTTATCGGGCGTTAGCTCCATGCGGTTAAAAACCGTTCCCCACTGATTCCGCAATACATCTTACTTCTTGAATTGAAGTCCCCCATAATTAAACTTTCTCCATTCCAACTAGTGATAAGAGATTCGAGATAACTCCACAACATACGTTTAGATGAAACAGATTGGGGGGCATAGACCGAAATAATTAATAACTTTTGATTGTTCGGTATCCACGTCCCATACAAAGTTATAAAATTATCAGATATAGTATGATGATCCTTCTTGAAGAAATTAGTATCCCAAGCGCAAAGAATACCACCTGAATTGCCACTAGCCTCACTAATAATGTGGTCGAAAAAATAGTTTCCCCATAGAAATTTAACCTCCATAGCCGAAACACTCTCCATCTTAGTTTCTTATTTATGTGGACTTAATCTATTTGTTTTGTTCTTTTTATTTAACAACAATTATATGTTTCCCATACCTGATCCTTAACATTTGGTTTGCTCAAATGAGGAAGTGAGCAATCACATGTATCCATTCCATCGTTATGGATGTGTATGTTTGATTTTGTCCGCTTTGTTGGTGTATTACTGTTGGTAGAGGATTAGAAGATTCCATACCTTATATTTCTTCATCATAACCTTTGGTTTTATTCGAATAAGGGACTGAGCAATCATTTATGTCAGTTTCATCGTTATGGATGTGTATGTGTGGTTTTGTCACCTTTTCTAGAATATTGGTATCGATAGAGATTGGAAAGAATGATCAACCATTAAACCTTAAGCCAATTTCTCTTTTTAGACTTGTTACTCCTTAGCTTTAGTGGTGGAGATGTGTATCCTTGCCAAGCTTATGATAGAATACTCATCACGACCGGGCAATTGAGTGAATTAGTTACATGTTACCACGTAGATTAGTTGAGTGATTTGAGTGTTTTCATTTTCCTATTTCGTGAGGTGTTTGGTTGTGTGCTAGTAATTAAACAAAAAAGTTGCTTAGAGGAAAAATCCTAACCTTAGTTTGAGATACATTTTCATAAGTTTTCTAAAGTCTACTTGAGGACAAGTAGGATTCAAGTGGGGGATATTTGATGACATTGATAATTGCCTTTTTAGGGGTAATTATAATATAACATATAGTATACGTATTCCAAAAGATTCAAATAAATTACTTTTGACCAAAGTAAAATCAAAAATCTCCCGGGTCGTTTCCCAACGAGGCGTGCAATGGAAAGTCGAAAGTCGGTTTGAAATTTGATGCTTGAATAGAACAAGATTTGATTGGATTTTATTTCTAAAACTACGGGAAAATTAAGTAAGGCAAACTAAAAACGAAAGCTATAAGAGCTAAAACCCTAAAACGATAACGGGAATCCTAAAAAAACGCGACTTAAAAAAAACTAAATTATCAAAATTTAATCCTAAAATGATTTTTTAACTTTTAATAAATCCTAAGTGACTAAAATGCAAGAACAAATAAAAGAAAACCAAAACGAAAGCACTTTAAGCTTAAAAACACGAAAAACGTGAACGGGATTCAATCCCGTTCTTTAAAAATTCAAAATCTAAAATTTTAACCCTACGAAATCAAAATTAATTTTCCTAAGTCCTAAATGATAAAAGAAAATTTTAAAAAAAGAATTATATTTTTTTGACTTTTATATTTTTTAATATGAATTAAAAACAGTTTTAAAAAGAAAAATTAATTAAAAATACTAAACGACTTTATAAAAATCTGAAAAATTCAGGGAAAGTGCATTAAACAGTTAGAATCCTAAGAAAAATAAAAAGGTGAGAACAGCTTATTGAAATAAGCTGTTTATAAGCCCAAAATGGCTGATAAGCAAATAGGGGAAAAGCCCCTTAAATAATAAACCATGCACAACTCTACCAGATGGCCCTACTGGTGCCGGTGGTAGAGTGTGTGTATGTTAAATGCTTGGTTGAGAGGGTAGAGGTCAGGGGTTCGAGCCCTGCTCACCCTTCACTTCCCCTTTCCCAAGTGTTTTATTTTTGAACTTTTTTTACAAACTTAAACTTAAGCTGGAAATAAGCAATTTTTAAAAAGACAACTTTTTTTAAGACTAAAAATAAGCTGTGAATAAGCACAAAAGAGTGACAGAATGCTAAACTAGTAAAGGGGCTTAAATCCTAAACTGTTTTGCTTTTTTAAACACAATAAGCAAAGAGAAATGTAAATAAGCTGAAAACAATCATATCCCTAAACTAAATAAGCACTAAGGATCAACAATAAGCTAACAAAATGAGCTGCAATAAGCTTAATTTTTACACTAAGACTAACAAGCTAAACTGTCCTAATTTTTTTTTAAGCACAATAAGCAAGTAAAATGAAAAATAAGCTAAAACATCTAAAGCCCTAAACCTAATAAGCAGCTAAAAACCTAAATTAAGCAAGCCCTTAATAGCCAAATGCACAAAATAAGCACTATGGTGAAATGAAAGGAATACTATGCTAACAAAACTAAAGGACACTTTTAGGCTTAATTTTAAGCATCAAAATGATCCTTATGGAACTACAGGCTTATTATGCCCTTAATGCTTATAAAACTAGCTACATTAATAAGCACAATAAAAAGTAGTTTGAAATAAAGTTAAGCCATGAAAAAAGTTAAAGAAAAAGGCTGTTGTTCAGGCAGTTCACTACTTTTTAGTTTTCTTTCATAGACAAGCTGTTATGCTGCTTACAAAATAAGCCAGCAAATAAAGCCTTAAACTATAAATAAGCTTCAAACAGAATCAAGCTTGGACACCAAGAAGCTTGACACCAAGGGAGCTTATGCTCTGAATTTTAAAATCTAAAAATAATTTTAACTGTTCTAAAA
Organism: Tanacetum coccineum; assembly: GCA_026074375.1. Lineage (NCBI taxonomy): Eukaryota > Viridiplantae > Streptophyta > Magnoliopsida > Asterales > Asteraceae > Tanacetum > Tanacetum coccineum. The sequence continues at coordinate 13,206 of BQNB010005057.1, read as the reverse complement.
TTGCTAATGAAAAAAGGGCTTTAATTTTGAAAATGGACTTGACAAATTGGGTCTCAAAATATACTTGACAAAAGCAAATCAGTCCACTCCTTACTACTGTATTTAAACTCTAAAATGAAACTTAAACCAACACTTACAAGCTATTTTTTAAAAGCCTATTCAAATAAGCTCTTAAAATCTGTCTTATTACCACAGATTCTTACCACTCATAGAAAAAACTTAAAAACATGCTTTCAAACCTAAAAACCCTTATAAACAGCTTATAATGACTTAAAGACAGCTTGTTAAAGATGGAAAAATGACCCAAATAGTTTTTAAACCTATTTTGACCCACTTGAGACTTCTATCCCAAACACCCCTTTAAATTCTCAAAGTGCAATTTTAAATTGATTTTTGATGATTTAAGACTAGGTATTTGAAAACAGATGATTACCAAACAATATTAAGCAAAAATAAACACAATCCAATAACAAATAAGCACTTTAAACAAGCAATTAAGCAATAAGCAGTTACAAGGTAAATTAAGACAGTTTTAAGGAAAAAACTCAAATAAATGACATATAAGCAATAAAGAAAGACACATAAGCATAAAACAACAATAATAAACAACAATAAGCAGGAACAAGTAGTAAATAAGCAAATGCACAGTAATAAGCAAAAATGAAAAAAAAAGTGAGCTTACAAGAGTCCAAGCTTTTGGCAAGGGAATAAGCTCTCAAAACCAATCCTATAGCTTCCCAAGAAGCACTAACCCAAGGCCATCCACTATATACCTTGCTCCATGAGTGATCTTTGACAGATTCTTTTTTTGTGAATTTTTGATTTTTTTGACAGAATATTAAACAAGTTTTTATATAAGTTTTTAAGGAATCAAAAGCTTATATAAGAGCTTAAAGACAGTATTTAAAAGACAATATAAAGTAAATGACAATGATTAAGGAAAACACTTAAAATTTCATTAATCTTAAAAATTACAATGCTTTAAAATAAAATGACAGTAAGTAAATGACATGAAAAGTAAATTGCAATATTAAAAATGGTACAAATTTGTTAATACAAGACTTAGCAAAACAAAATTCGACCAAGAACTATGAACTACAATAGTCATATATTTATATTAAGAGTCTCTATGTCTTGGTCCTTTTCTTGTGTTTCTTCTGAGAGAGAGCTCAAGCATGTGTGTTTCTTGTGTGAGGTAAAGTCCAAAGCAAATCTCAGCTATTAAAATAGCTTGGTGCCCAATCCCAATGATCATAACCCTTGATTTCTTGTAATTTTCCTTCAACCAATGAGGTTTTAGGGGATTGCCAACATGGCAAATGCCATGTGATGAGTGGGGTTGTAGATGGTGATAGGTTTAGAGTAAGGTGAACAGTGAACGAGGTGGGAAAGTGACAGGGGAGGTGAACAGGGTATTGACGGGAAAAATTTGTTAGTTAAACTGGTTGAAAGTTTGTGGGGTTTTGACAGGATTAGTCCCTCATTGTGTATGGTTGTGTTACACGAATAGTCCTTGTGGTGATAAATGACTTTGTGGGTTGGCAGGTTTAGTCCCTGAACTTGTATTGTAAGTTTGCACCCACAGTCCTTTTAGGACTAATGGGGTTAACTGTTTTGGGCTAATCGTTGGTTAAAAGGTTTTGGGCTTAGTGGTTTAACTTGGGCCGAGTAATACATAAAAGGGAATTGGGCCTTATAATTTGTAATTGTCTTCATATAGTAACTTAATGGGCTGACCCGGCCCATTAGATGGGTACGGGTGGGCCCATTAAGTATTTCTTCGGTTCGGCTTCGTCTTTGACTTTGACTTTTTGCGGGGTTGACTTTGACTTTGACTTGGTTGACTTTGTTGATTTTAACTTTTCCATGCTTTTCCATTTCGTGCTCGGTTTTGTCCGTTTTGGCTTGATTTTTTGTCTTTTTGTCGGATATCCGTTTCCTGCATAATATAAATGAAAACATACAAATACAATGTATTTTTGGTACGTTTTTTGTCATTTAAGTCCGGTTTTAATGGAAAATGGTATGTGTAATTAAGCACATACCAGACATCAAATAACGTCTATTTTATAGCATCATTTATCCCAGCTAAATTGCTCGTTCTATATTATTTTATGCATGAATGGTATGTAATTGCTTATATTTGTTATTTACAGTAAACATGGAGCAATTGGTGAAGTTTAACTAAAAGGGCACGCATTTTGGAGCTTAAACGAAGAAATCTTAAAGATTGGTGATCTGACATCTAATACGCCGTATCCATCAAGGAAGATACAGCGTATCTGTGCCTTGACTTCACAAGCAACCACGAAGACATAAAGACCAATACGCCGTATACAAAAGATCCTATACGCCGTATCGTTGATCAAGTATTGGAATATTCTAGAATATTATAATCATGGTCCCCACTCCAAGAAAACCCCAATACGTCATATTGAACTCTTTCAATACGGCGTATCGACTTAATTCCAGAGGTTATAAATACCAAACCCTAAAGACGAATGTTAGTGTGCAAAAATATACCAAAGGCTGAGAAGAAGGCACTAACCACCAGGTTTGACTTTTAGAAGAAAAGAGGGGCTACGAAGGTCTCGCAACACCCTTTTCAATCCATAGGAAAACCCATGTAAATTCTTATACTCTAAATACACGTTCGGTTGTTGGTATCATTCATTAACTTGGTTAGGTTACCTTAATCATTCGTCTATCACATTTGTATTCGTTACAATGGTTATTGGCTAATACCTTTAGGTATTAGCCATGTTTATGATAATTTAATGTTTGGTTTATGTTTATTCTGATTGCTTCTTGTAAGTTGTGAGTTGTTTTATGTTTATGTGCCTAAGTATGCGACCTATCATTCAACTAGATCTAGAAAACAGACCAAGTAGACTAGATGTCGAGATAGCTCTCTATACCTGCAATTTATATCTAGAACAATAGGATCACAAGTAACATGTTGTCTTTGCCCTGTGTTTAGTGAACAAGTTGGACTAGCAGGTGACCTAGGATCAACAAATAACGTTTTGATTCCCTGAGTAAAGATCTGGACAAGTGGACTACTAGTATATAAAGAGCCGTTAAGTAGTAAGTTAGTAAAGTCTCGATGAGTTGGGATTCAGTAAGATCACCATTATTGTCTCCTAATATAGATTATAATCAACCATGATTTCTTTATGCGGATTTGGTTAATTGTGACAGAATTGCCAAGTCTAGGTTTTAGGAAGAAGTACTGCTTAAATCTAGGATTGATATATCAACCACGAGACAAGACAATCATTGCACTTATAAACTAATGCATTTTATTAGATTAAACATGGTTAATACGTTTTCCTTACAATAGGCTTGACCGCTTCTCTATCTTCTAATTGTTAACTTGTGTGTGTTAATCGCCTAATCTTAGTCTAGGTAAACCAAAACTCATTCCAGTCTCTCAGGCTGCAAACCTCCCCTTTTTGCGTTATTTTAGGTTTAAGTTAGGTATAACATAGAATAAATTAGGACTTACTTAGATAACTAAAATATTGTTAGACTTAAGTATTAACACTCGCTCTTAGTAATCGACACCCTACTTACCAACGAAACTACAACTGATCGGGTACACTGCCCGTTAGTGTTGTTTTAGGTAAAGTCGGCAAAATATAAATAGTAAAACTTGATAACAAATAATACCTACGCACAAAGACACATCAATCTTGTAGAAATGGACCTCAACCCTCCTTGGAAGTAAGGAAGGGGTATTTATAGCCCACGTATAACTAAACTATGATATATTGACATTATTAGTCCCTACGTGATGTGCGATCGTCGTAGGACTTCTACACGAGAAGTTTTACAACTCCCTAGGCAGTGCACCTAATCGTTGTAGTGTAGTATGGGCAAGACTCGGGGTTGTTTATCGTTCACTCGATTAATAGGTTGGGAAGGCTTGATCACGGTCTAACAGAATTCTAAGGGTTGAGGGAAGATTCTTTTTGTATTTTTGTATTTTATGAAAGCAGGTAAAATCATATAATTGAGAGAGTGGTTTGGTTTTAGCTATTAAACTAAATAATCTAAACTAATGGTGATAACAATAAGATAAAAGATTGTGTCTATTTAATCATGTATTACTCCCTAGATTGCTTCTCCTTGTGTTGTTGCCTTGTCACACTTGTGATGATCTATGTAATTATTTCCTAAAGCATGAACGAATTACACGAACCCGCCGTCTACTTAGTATGCCGCTAGAGCAACGCACATGCAAGGTAGTATGAAGACTATTACACGGCCCCTAGGAGTTTACTAAGTGCATGTGAAATACATTAAAAGTGGATCAACCATATTAGGGGGCAAGGTAGTATGAAGACTGTTACCCGATGGTATCCTTTCTACACAATCACGTTTCCCTAGACATATCAACAGCGATGCAGACAAAAGCTGGTTTTCTAAGACCTAACGTGCACATCCATCACAAGAAGCAACACCACTAAGATCTACATTCTAGGTTTCATACAATCATAAATAAACACAATAATAGGTTTAGCCGAGCATGTTAAGAATAAAGCAAGAACAATAAATCAAACAACACATAGACATATTGAATGATTAAGTAAACCTTACTTGATTAAAACATGAATTGGAAGAAGTACAATAGGGTTTTTAGGCCCTAAAATCGTCTCCTACAGCTGCTAAACGAACTAGGGTTCGTACCCTCTTTTTATTCTAAAGTTACACACTCAAAACCTTAAATTCGGGTTTGTATATATAAGAAAATCGACGCGACGGCGTCGCGTTTTAATTGTGAAGCCGTCATAAAATGAATCTTCTAGATCTGCGTTTGAGTCGGTGCGGGCTGACGCCGTCTTGAAATATGTGACGCCGTCACTTGATGAGTTGTGACGGCGTCGTGTATAGCTTGTGACACCATCTCCAGGCTCTGTGAGTACAAATCTTCAAGAGTCTTGGTGTTGGTTTGTAATCTCGTCTGTTTCCTCTCCAAATGAGCCCAAGTCATGTGTAATTCAACCAAATGTCTTTTAAATGCGAGATACCTGAAAAAGGTACAATTAAGTACCTATTTTAGGCATAAACACATGATTTTGGGGGTTAAACGACCCCGAAAAAGTGTATAAATGACACCTGATCAATATGATATCAAAACAATACAACAACAAAATCACATGTGATTTGACCTCTTTTATATCAAAGTAGTATAACTTGATTCATTATATAACAAAAATGAACAAATTACATTTGATTTTTATTTGTTCATAACAAAAAACTAAAATACCATAATCACATGTTATTTTTACCTCTAATTTCTTGTGTAACATTATCTGGATCTGCAACTTATGATAGATCACCATCTCCATCTGATTCAAGCTCATCTTCTTGTTCAATATCCTCTTTGTTTAGATCGATCTGTTTATACACTTCTATAACATCAATTAATTGATTTCATCCATTTTTAACAGCGATTATGTGATTTCGATGATCTATTTTTAATTTATGGCGATCGACGGTGGTTGTTATGAAGTCTGGCGGTGTTTTACGTTGATTTACGGTGTTTCACGACGATTTATCGTGATGTATGATGATTTTCCGGTGATTTTACAGTGATTGAATGAATTTGTCGGTGGTTTGAATTTTTTCGGCGAAGGTTTGAAGCTTTTCGTCGAGATGGATTAATGGTACGGGGTGTGTGTGTTTTTTAGGAGAGAGAAACTAAATAATAAATGATGGTAGGTAAGTTTTTTTATGGTTTATATATGATTGAGGATTTAATAGAAGTCATTAGATGAAGATGAAATCAAGGGCCAAGATTGGTTCTTTTGTTCTTTGATTAGTGAGTGATCTATATAAATCTCACCTCCTATGGCTATATGTTATTTGCGCATAGAGCTCACTACTACTCAAACAGCCTACTACAATGAAAATTTGCAACGGATATTTTATGTTGCAAATTTCCAACTGTTTTGTGAAGGAGTATCAACTAATTAGCTACGGTATAAAACGGTTGCATATCCGTTGCAACATAGAAAATAATTCTTTTATATTTATTTTAATATACTAAGTTGCAATTTCACTAAAAATATCAGATATTGCAATGAATTTCCAACGAAATATGTAAAATTGAATATAAAATAAAATAATATTATTTTCCGTTATAAATTCATTGCAAATTTTGAATGGTTTATTGAAGTTAAATATGAAATAAATTATACTTGAAGTTTACGATGAAAATATTTAATAAAATATAAGGTACTTTTTTTAAAAAGTTTCTAGAAATCTGCAACAAATGTATTCCAAACTAGGGATGACACCCGTGGTAATGGGCATGGGTACTTCTAACCCGTCACCCGCACCCACGATGTTTCTCTTACCCGTCACCCGCCCATCACTCGTCTGTGGGTACAATTTTTTACCCATGCCCATGCCCGCGGGTACTCATTACCTGGGTACCCGCGGGTAAACCCGTGGGTTTGTGAAACGTAACATTTACACATATGTTTTCAAATGTTTGAAAATCAAATTTGACAAGAAGATGCATAAGTTACTATATAGTTATAAATATACACACAATTAGTCAACTATCCACTAATTATATATTACTAATAGCATTAATACATAAAAAAGTATAAAATTCTACTTTTGTAACTCATAAATTATTTCCTAAAACTAGTGGTTGCTTGCATATTAAAATCGCAAGACCAAGTATAAAGGAACTTGGCTTGATAATTGAGATATAATATTAGATATTTTCATGATTTATATTCTTATTATAGTATTGGATCTCAAAAAAGATGTACGTGACTATTGAATATTTCTACTAATAACTTGCAAATATTTAAGTAATATAACAAATGCCAGTCTAATAAAAAAACATCTTCGCATGTATTTTAAAATGTATAACCGCAGGTATTTTTAATTGGGTGAGACGAGTTTACCCACGATGAGTATACCTTACCCGACACCCACCCACCACCTGCTGGTGGGTTTATTTTTTCACTCACGACCCACCCGTGGGTAAAAAAAGACGGGGTTACCCACCCATCACTGTTTGGGTACCCGCAAGTTTTAGGTTTTTCTTGCCCGTTGCCATCCCTATTCCAAACAGAATAGGGAAAATATTGAAAGTATTTTACAGTAAATTTATATTCATTGTATTTGTGTTTAAAATGATTTTGTGTTCACGATGCCAATCGGTTGTATCAAATCCCAATAAACTGGAACAACGTTTCTCATGGTTTACGTGATTGTTTTCGATGTTGTAATAGTTTGTGTTGGTTTCAGGTGTGTTTAATTAAACATTGTAAGGGTAACGCTTACATACACCAACATAAAGCCTGTATGTGGTATGTGTAAAATCAGTTTTACACTATTAACAAGTTTATTATCACTGTCACTTAGCAATTCTAGTGTGTCTTCATGTTTCCCATATTACTCGTGAGTAATATGGAAAACATGAAGACACACTACAATTGCAATAATGTAAAACTGATTTTACACCTAGTACATACAAGCTTTATGTTGGTGTATGTAAGCGTTACCCTTACAATGTTTAATTAAACACACCTGATCAACCCTAATACCCCCATTCATTGAAATTTCATTATCTCCACCACACCCGTCCCTCCAGCTACCCTATCTTATTTCACTTCCCTTTATTTCGATGAATCCTCAAATTTCAATATGACTTTAATCACTTTTTTATATTGTTAATACAAATATTCGTTTAAAAACGATATTTATATATAATGATCTTCAAGTCTTGATAATAACAAATATAATGTCATACTACGTAAAAGTTTACGTAGCCAAGTTATTTAGTCATAAGTTTACTTTCTGAAGTCAAATCACTTAAGGTATGGATATGAAATTATAAAGCGTAGTTAATGATCAAATAAAATATTTTGTCTTGCATACTAATTTAAGTCATTTGCATAAATCTCTACTAATCAAATGATTTCAAATAAACACATGATTAATTATCAACTAGTTATATTAATCAATAAGACAAATTAAGACTAACCATAAATGGAAATAATTTTCCATATCTTTTCAAATCTAGAAAAGCTTTCCATTTTAATGTTAAGAAATATTTTCCTTCTGTAAGTATCTAAAAAATCTGATTTTTAAGTACAATTATGATATCTTGTAAAGATTTGTGGTTAACCACTAAATGATAAAAAATGGCTAATTACCACCCACGGATCCACCAAAAAGGAAGACAGATGCCGGGTATGGTGGGTCCGTCGATCTGTGGAGTTGGCAGTTTTGAATCCGAATTTTTGTCTATAAATAGGAACCAAATGTTTTAATTTGAAACACCATTTCCTAACTTTTCTCTTGCATATATATTTTATTTCATACATTCTATGATCGTTATACTTATTTTATAATCCATTACAAGTGATCCAATCATTCCACTCTTTAGTGAAGAACACAAAGAAGATATCAAGTTTCAAGTGTTATTAGCAAGGTTTTCAAGATCAGGATCCTACCCACGATCATTTTCGTCTTTCCAAGATCGAGATCGTAAAGTCGGATCGAGATCGTAAGATCCTACTATAATTTCATTGTCTTAATAGTCTGTAATATTATACAAATCTACAAATTATTATATATTATAAACACAAAATTATATGAATGTTTCATAGAAATGTTGCCCTAAACTATGATTATGAAATGTTTAAAAAGATTAACATGTTGTTTTTTAATTTCTACGAAACACAACCCATAAATTGTAGTTCTTTACTTTCTGGTTCGAGAAAAGTAAGATCGGATCGGAGTAGATCTTAAGATCTTATGGTCAAGGTCGGGATCCTGTAAGATCTTAAGCATACAAAGATCCTATGTAGGATCCGGATCGTTTTTTCTTTGCAGTATCGTAAAATCGTAAGATCCTAAGCTCAGGATCGAGATCTTAAAAACCATGGTTATTAGTTTAGTAGTGTCATCACATTTGTGATATTTATCCACCATCATCTATTTGTCTTGTGTAATCATAGTTGTACGATTGGTTAGTATTTTAGGCCTTAAAATACATAGTGCGTTAGATTGGTTCTATCTCGAAGTAGAACTCGGTATTTAGCTTAGTACCGAAAAAAGTGTAAGCGACGTTTACGGTTTTCTCCGCCTAAAGGGAGCTTGTTGACATAGTGAAGAAAACTCTCGAGTTGAGTAATCAGGGAGTGGAGTAGGGCGAAGAGGAGCTTCGTAGCTGAACCACTATAAATCATCATGTCTTTAGTTTGATATTTTTACTATCCTTAACATTTACTTATTTATTTATTGCATCGCTATCATATACACACTTTTATATCTATTGAATTCACACAAATAGACAATCTAAGTTTTAATTTTTAAAACGCTAAAAACTATTCAACCTCCCTTCTAGTTTCCACAATTGATATCAGGTGCCAAAGTCACCCAAGATCTTTAACGTATATTGTACCTTAAAGCTTGAATCGATCTATGTATTTCGATAAATATTTAGAAGGACAATCTATGCAAAGACCACCACTTTATGAAAGCGACAATTTTATATATCAGAAACGTATGTGAAGTCAAAAGATTTAGATATTTGGCATATTATCATAAATGGTGATTTTCCACCACTTGTAAAAAATGTAACTACTCAAGTTTATGAAGCAGTCCATTTTGAAAGACAAGACGATGATCTTAAAAGAAAACTTGCTAAAAATAATGAGGCTAAAATGGTTCTTTATAATGTTTTACCTAAGAAGGAATAGAAATTTTTTTTATGTGTTAAACAGCTAAAGAAATTTGGTAATCATTGTTAATCGCACATCAAGGTAATATCCAAGTCAAGGATAATAAAATCGATCTTCTTGTTCAACAATATGAATAATTTACTCTCATTGAAGAAAAATATATTGATAGCGGTTTTGCTAGATTTAACACTATTATTACTAGTCTTAAAGCGCCTGATGAAGGTTTTCTAGCAAGAATTATGTTAGGAAGTTTCTTAGGGCTTTACATCCAAAATGGAGAGCAAAGCTCACAACGATTGAAGAATCAAAAGATTTGTCATCACTAGCTCTAGACGAGCTTATCGGTAATCTCAAAGTACATAAAGTAATAATGGAAAAGGATTTTGAAATTTACAAGGCAAAAAGGAAAGGGTCATGTCCATTGCCTTAAAAGCTAAGAAAGAGTTTAGTGATGATGAAACTTCGACATCCGAAAGTGATGACGAAGAATATGCTATGGCCGTAAGGAACTTTAAAAAGTTCTTTAGAAGAAAGGGTAAATTTGTTAGACAACCACGAGAAGTGAAGAAATCATTTCGACAAAGGGATGATAAGAAAAGCAAGAGTGATAGGAAATGTTTTAAATGAGATGATCCGAATCATCTCATTGGCGAATGTTCAAAGCCTCCACAAAACAAGGAACAAAAAGCTTTTCTCGAGGTTTCTTGGAGTGATAGCAAAAATGAGGCCGAGGACAAAACGAACGAAGAAATTTGTATCATGAATCAATCATCAGATGAGGTAACTCTTGACTCTTCTTATTTTAGTGATAATGCTTCTTCACTAGATGATGATAGTATGCAAACTGAGTATAATAATTTATGTGAGATTAGTTTAAAATCATTAACAAAAATAAAATTTTGAAAACTAAAAGAGAGCTTTTAAGAAAAGAAACTTTTGAGTTAAATGAGAAAATTAAGAAACTTGAGAGTGTAACACCCCCAAATCTGGGTAGCAGCGGAATGTTGAATATCCGAGGGCGTTACTTCATAGATAAATAGCACAAGATATGAGAACGACCACTAAACGTGTCGTTTAAAAAGATACATTGGATTTAACAAAATACTTGTTCATTACATAAGCTTGTGGCTTCAAATTGTTTGACAACATAAGTAAAGATTTTGGTTTATAACAAATGTCCCAAAATGTAATATGCCCTAAATCTTTAATACTGACTCTCCACAGAGTGAACCCCAATGTATCTTGGTACCTCGTGCCTTATTGACCTAAGAAAAAGATGCTTAAAATGTCAACATAAAGTTGGTGAATTCATAGGTTTATGTATGTAAATTGTAGGACCGCAAGATTTCTAAGTGTATGATTAAACAACAAATGCAAACATCATAAAAAGTAATTACGTTTTCCTAAGCTCATGACACTGAAGCTCGACATGTATAAATGCAATAAATTGCCAACATTGCCCGTGAATGATGTTCTAACCCGCAACATCCCAAATCTGACATGGTATACGTTTGTTGTCCGGCAAACCGACACAGTGAGCGCTACTCACCCAAACGGGGATGTCAATCCCAAATAGATCTATTTATAACATTCGCGCTCACAATCTAGCAATTGACAGTTCATGATAAAAGGACTCAGTGGGTTATCGCTACTAGCAAACACGTATCATAGTAATAAATGTTCACTTGCGTCCATTTGTAAAACAAAGCATGTTTCTCACCCAACATGAAAAACATTTAAATTAAATTATTTTTTTTTTTTATTTTTTTGGGGGGGTAAACATGGGCTATGGAACTCACCTTAGTAAAATAGTCCTCTGAAATGATAAAATATATCAGTATAGCACTATGGATCACACCGTCAAATACCTAGTAAATACGGCCAGTCTTATTGCATACAAGTTTAGGCTAAAGACTTAATTTATAAACAACAAATAATTGCTAGTTTATATATACTGTTATTACTTGTGTGGTGGTGCACATGTTTATGGTATTTGTATTCACATGATGGCTCTTGGGAAGGTATACGATTCCACAAGTTATAGTATACGTATAAATGTTATTAATAAATATTCTAGTTATTAAGTCGTCGGTTAACATGAAAAATATCCGAATGTAATTCGTCCGTACGCTAAGTTTTTATAAAATCACTTTGTTTATAAAATGCCCTTAGTTTTTCCATAATTTCAAACAGCATAGGTTTTAGGAAATAATATACTATTTTACATTTTTAAAAACCCTTAAGTTTCCACATGTTACACTTTTGGCCCTTACAACTTTATAAAAGTACACCTTTTTTTTAAAAAGGTCCTATATGTTTCAATAGTCCATAAAGTTCCAGAAATGAAAAAAATAGTCCTTCAACTTACAAAAACAGTGAGTTGACAGATTTGAACCCTCAAGTTTCAAAGTTGACACTTTTAGTCCCTTAACTTGTAAAAATCACATTCTAAGCCCGATTTAGTTCTAACAAGTGGCAATTGGTTTTATTACTTCCAAATGAGTCACAGAAGCTGAAACTTCTTATAAATAAGCTCGGATATGCTTATTTATGCTTATTGGGCTTAATGAGCCTTATTGGGCCCATTAAGGTCCAATAAGCTATTTAAAGGTCCAAATGAAATTTCAAAAGTACCTAAGCCCTCCTTAAGCTTATTAAAAACTAATAAGCTGAAAAATAAGCTCGGTTGAGCTTATTTGAGCTTATTCAAGCTTATTGGGCTCGTTAGCCCAATAACTCAATCCCGAAAGTTTGTAAAAAGGGTTTCATACATTATACAACTTATTTTCTAGACTTATTAAGCTTGTTTAGGTCTGATTAAGCTGAATTTACTTCCTGGCTTATCCAATAAGCAAATTAGCCCCTGTAATGGGCTTTTGGGCCCAATACGAGTCCATTTAGTGTTTTAAAGGTTTGGGCTTGGTCCATTAAGGTCCATTAGCTTGCTTAGGATTATTATAGACCTTATAAGCTGCTTAAGCTCACAATTAAGCTGTCTAAGCTTATTTGTGGCTTTTGGGCTTTCGTGGTTCACGATAATGGGCTAACAAGTCCATTTAAGGATCCGTTTGGTTTTTAGATATACGTTAGGGTCCATGTGAGCCAATAAGCACATAGGTCTCTTAAATAAGCCCATTTCGTACGTGGCTATTAGGGTTTTCTTTCATGCATGTTTGCTATAATCGTGTTTAATAAGCCATTTGTCTATCGATAAGCTCGAATGAGCTTAATAATAAGCCACGGGTCCCCACCATTGGGCTGTTGGGCCGGTTGGGCCTAAGCGTAGGCACGTTTGGATTATACAAGGCCTATTGTGGCCCGTTGTTTCCCCTAGCAGTATATATATATAGTTCAAAAATAGTCCTAGCGACTATGTTTCGTCTGCTAGCCAACATATGTTAGTCGTGTTACACATGCAAACGTTTATTGGCATCGCATATACGTTCCCAAGCCACCACGCCACGTTTACCTCAAAGGTTTACGTATG
>BQNB010005056.1:54590-104200 GCA_026074375.1 Tanacetum coccineum | reverse complement strand
TGCTTCTACCCAATTATGTCTGTTTTATTTTCTGTTGTTTAATTTCTGTTAATTATTATTAATTATAATTTGATTTTATTTTAATAAAAATGTACATGTTTTCTTACATAATGAAATAAAGTACAAAATATCTAAGCAAACACGAGGACACGAGTACAGAGCTACTAACTACAGCGAGTTCCGTTCAAAAAAAAAACTACAGCGAGTTGGATGGAAATGAGTTTTAGTTCCAGTTAGTTATTTTTGAGCTTGGATACAGGTGTTATTTGCTCAAAAAAAAATACTCCCTCCGTCTCATATTAAGTGTCCACAATGGAATCTTTTAAGTCTTTTTTTATCAATTTTAACCATAAATATTTTTGTTTGTGTTATATAATATTGAACGAAAATTCTACCAACGAAAAATATATTCAAAACTCTATCCATTCATATATCTTGCATCAAGTATCATATAACATAAGAAGAAATCATTAAGGTCAAAGTTGAAGAAAAAAGACTTTGAAAAAGTCAAGTGGACACTTAATGTGGGACGGAGGTAGTAGTAAAATACTCCCTTCCAGTCCTCATATTAAGTGTCCACAAATGAATCTTTTAAGTCTTTTTTTATCAAATTTGACCATAAATATTTTTTTTTTGTGTTATATAATAATTGAACGAAAATTTACCATCGAAAAATATATTCAAAAATCTATCCATTCATATATCCTTGCATCAAGTATCATATAACGTATGAAGAAATAATTAAGGTTCAAAGTTGAAGAAAAAAGACTTTGAAAAATCAAGTGGACTCTTTATTATGGGGACGGAGGGTTGTATAAATCAACTACTAATGACAGTTATCTATATTTAGTAAAGTGGCCGATGACCCGAATCACACGACCCGAATAACTCCGACCAGAATAACACCCTGAAACCGGTAAACCGATTTCTTATCGAGTCAGGTTGCATGTGAGTTTTTAAAAATTAAAACCCGACTCAACCTGATCACAATATGACCAGACTATCCTAAATAACCCGACCCGATGGATTAACACCCCTATGTGCAATATAAAAACTGTAACTAATAACAACATTCTAAAACTAGCATTCACAATGACATTAAATTGATACAAAACAAATTTCGTAAAAACTTGAAATTAAATAAAAAACAAACCTTATTACGATTACAAAATATTTTAGCTTCTACAACTCAACATATGAAAACTTAAAATATGAAAGTAACATAATTTTGTGAACCACGCGCTTGTGACCAACATTAAATAAGAGATATGAGATTGAACATTTGGTCATTATAAATGATGCTTCGGTTTCTCATCGGGAGGGAGGTCAAGACAAGTTAATCTTGCACACAAATCTTTGATGGTTATTGGTGAAAGCACGTGAACATGCATGAACGGTTTTGTGATGTGTTTTTGGTAGTAGTCACTTATCCGTGACGGTGGGAAGTGATATGGTGTAGGGGTGACGGATCCGTGGTGGTTGAAGGTAGATGAAGGCTGTAGATGTGATGGCCGTGAGGGATGGTGGGAATCATTGGAAGAGGAGTTTGTCGCCGTGGTGGGTGTTTTTTATTGAGTTAAACATTGGGTACCCCCTCCCACGGCATTGGGTACCCTTCCCACTGCATAGTGTTTTAAAATGTACAAAAGATTCTTTTTGTACCCCGTTTTTTACAGTGCAACGCGTTTTTTTTTTTTTAGTTTCTGATGTGTATTTTTGTCAGTTTCATACTTTTGACCTTTTTAACTTTTATATTTTTGTTTTCGTTTTTTTCCTGTCACAGTTTTATATCATATACAAAATTAAAAAAAAAAATGATATACAAAAAAACCGCAAACAAAAAACCCGGGGGTGGGGGGGGCGGGGGGGGGGGGTGGGGGGGGGGGGGTGGGGGAGGGGGGGGGGAGGGGGGGTACAAAGTGTATTTTAGGGGGGGAGAGGGGTTTTGGGGGTGGGGTGGGCGGGGTGGGTACATATATCATAAGCCTTATAACATTATATGTATGTTTGAGATATAGTAAATAAATATTTTAGGAAATGCAAATATAATTATTTTACTCAGGTGCAATTGCATATATAACCTTTTAAAGATTAGAAATTGCATATATATTGAATAAACTTAAAATTTGCGTATACATCCTTCTCAAACAAAAAAATGTCATATATATCCAAATAGTTATCTTTCATAACTAAAATATTCATCTTAAATTTTTATGAAAATGAAACAACTTCATTGAACACCAAAATGACGCACAAATATTTTTTTTTGGAACGACAAATATATATAACCACAAAAGAGACCAAATACAAAACAAAGGAACCCTTTATAACACAAGAATATAGGATTTAAATGATTAGGTCTTAAAAAACATAAAACAAATAAAAACAAATACAAGAGTTAATTGCATAAATGGTCCCTATGGTCTGTCAGGTTTAACGGAAATGGTCCCTAATCTTTTTTTTCTCGGATCTTCTCCATGTGGTTTCGAATCGTATCGGGTTTGGTCCCTTGACCAATATTTCTGTCAGTTTGACTGTTAAATCAAGGGTATAATCGCCTTTTCAATTGTGTTACATTAAAAACTCTATAACTTATCTCCACCAACACACCAAACACAGACATTTTACATCTCTTTCTTTTTAATCTCAAAAATTTCATATCATATTAAAACACACACACACCTTCACAACCTACCACCACCACAACCCTCCTATAACCTGTCACCACCATCAAAATAAAGCAGCCACTAACACCACAATCCTATAAGCTTGTCACCACCACCATCAATCCCGAAAAAACCAAGACAACCAACACTACAACGTATACAACAACAAGAACACCATCAGATTCGATTTTATTAGATTCGGGTGGTATTTGTTTGTTTGGTTTCCAGATTATTTCGTGTGATTGTAAAAAATGAGTGGTTTTGAGTATTGTGTGAAACTATTGTCCATGGAGTTGTTTAATTAATGGTAGAATGATTCATGGAAGAGAAATAAAGAAGGTGAGAAGTGCAAGCTAAATTGGTGGTTGAAGAATAAATCAAAGAGGGTGTTTGGGTTTATTTTTTCATCCCACAAACCACATCAGACATAATTACTTTTCTTTTCTTCAAAGTATTTTTAGATCTAGGTATCTGGGATATAATTTGAATTCTATTTTTGTGTTTCTTGGGTTTTGTTTAGGATTTTTGTTAGGATATAGTTCTATGTGGTTATATCTATATCATAAACACGGGGTTCGATTCTTGGATTTGGCGAAGTTCTAGAGAGAGAACACTAGAGAGGAATATTCTAGTGAGAGAAAGTATGTTTCTATGAAAAGGGAATTATGACTAGCTTGCCTCTTCCAAAGTTGGAAGAGGCTATATATAGTTCTTACAATAACGGGTATTTGTTTACCGACTTAAAAATCGGAAAAAGTACTATTAACTAATTAAAACTACGGAGTATAATAAACAGTGTAAAATACAAGGGGTGAACGTGTCTTTTTCTAATATCTAACAATCTCCACTAACGGGAGGATCACCACTGAAATACAAACTTTATAACTTCGTCTTAAGCTGTAGACATTTGATATCTTGTACATTTGGGATAGTAATCTTTTGATTCATCTTACGCTTGTCTTTGACTGTGATCTTGAGCTTTCTTGAGATCATCTCCCAAACATAATCTTACATCATCTTATGGATCGCCATCTTGTGCACTTGTGAAGAAATACATGACATCAGAGTTTGCGGAAGCTTTGACACCTTTATGAGGTCTTTCATAACATCATGACAGGTGTAGGTCGTGTCTTGGCATTCGGTTATTTACTTGACAACTCAGGAACTGGGAATTTCCATCTCCATCTTTAAGATATCCTGTAATGAAACAGTTAGTAATAAAGAGAAAATTGATTTGAAAAGACAGACTAAGTGTTTCTTATGAAAGAGTTTTGTAACACTTCGAGAGTTTTGATTGTTTGTCAAATGATCAATAACCGTCAATTCTTATACTGGAACAAGATTGATTCACAGAATCGCACCATCGTTTCTTTCCAGTTGTTTGTGGCCAAGATTGATTCTTATAGACATCGCAAAAGTCACTACCTAGAGCTAGTTTTGATGTTGGGCTCTAGCTGGATTCCATCTTCATTGTGAAAAAACCATCGTTTCACTGGACTTTGTTCTTGGCAATATCACAAGATTGATGCGTAGGACTATTTAGGATTTGGGCGGGGGGATAGACTTGTTTCCACAGTGTTTGAAAGACAGGAGAATGATGGATATGTGTCTAACTGAGATTTAATTGACGATATCTTGGCTATAGACTATAGTTGCGTTTTTGGTTAATAGTAAAACGGAGGCTGGAGCAGACTTGGCAACCTGTTTCATATAACTAACACGCGATGTGAGATAGTCATTAGATAAAAACGTTGTTTAGTCTCCGTTGAGAAATGAAACACGATATCTTTTGAAGTAGTATTTGAGTGGCTAGGGTGGGTTGTGCATTTGCTTCACTGGGTCCATGATGTCGATCTTCATGTAGCTAGCAAATCATCTTAGTGATTTAGTCAGCATAGAATTGACCCGGTTTCTGCCATAGTGAATGGAGGGCCTTCTTTCTTTACACCCTTTTTCTTATTTCTTTTTATTCTTCAACCCCTTCAGTGCTTACCGAGACTTCAAGTCTAGAACCTTGTTGGGTTATTTCCAGTACTAGCTCATCTCAAGAAGTCACTTTCCCTTATTCTCACTTTTAACTCCTTTTTCCATGTCAATACCTTAAAGACTTCTACAATAACTAGTGGATTGTACCATGGGTAGATCACTCCGGTTATGTGGAGTCATTGGGGAATTAGTACCTAACCATTACCAACTTATACTCCAATTATGGTAAAATGCATGGTCGGTCTTTTGGTTACAGTTCTCCTTTCCATAAAACCAATGAAAATTTCAATTAAGGTACTTACGATATTAAATATCAAAAGCGTTTGAGTACCTCGTTTGTTTTTGAACATTTTTTCAGAAAGAAACGCTTCCCACCTTTCAAAATTGTTTACTTCGTGTATTCGAAATTGTTAGCAGTTTGGGGCGGAGTATATGAGTCCTCATAATCACTGTTCTTTATTATACAAATATTTTAGTAAATTTTCTTCCCCTTATCAAAAATTTTAAACCCTTGACATTTTTGGATTTCAATATTTAAATATGTTATAAATTTGGGAGGGAAAAAGTGTGTTTTGATTTTTACGTGTGTAAGATAGTCAAATTTATATATGTATAGTATAAATCCCGTGACAATTCTTTCCAAATTACTTCTCATCAAGAGAAGACATCAAAAGGATTAAAATTCATTATGAAAAACACAGTACGTATATTTTTAACCGGGGAAGTATTTCTTCTCGGGTCGTTATCCAACGATGTCGTGGAATTTGGAATTGCTGGGAATAATTCGGATTCGAGTCAAGAATGGATAAGGTTTTTTTGAATTTTGGAATTACACTATGAATATATAGGCACAATTAAATATAGAAAATGATTTAAAGAATTTAAAAAAACGGTTATCTAATTCCGAAAATAATTAACAAACGAAATTAAAAACGTGAGCTAATAACTAGAATTTAAAATTACTAGCACTAATATAACAATTTTATACCTAATAATCACAAAATAAAAGAAATTTTAGAAAAAAAATAGATTTTTTCCTATATTTTTCTATTTTTCTTGAACTTTCTTAAGAAAAAGAAATTACTAAAAAAACCTATTTTAATTTCTAGAAAAATAAAATTTTAATTGGAAAAAATAAAGAAAAATGTTAATTTAATACTCTAAAAATGTGCAGAAAACTACTGATATAAAAACATGCCCAATTTATACTAATCAATTGAGCTATTTTGCTTATTAAAACACTCTCTCAACACCCCTAAAAAGGTGCAGAAAACTAATGGTATGAAAATGCCCAATTTTTACTAATCAATTAAAGTCTAATTTTGCTTATTAAAATATAAACCCTAATTTTATTAAACTAATATTAAGAAAATTAATTCTATTTTATTTAACCTAAAAGAACAGGTAGAAAGTGCAAAAGATAAAAGTAAAGGGTAGGAGACCCTACGACTTAAACAAAATTTAGCTTATTGCAAAAGTGAAAATAAGCAAAAACTTAAAACAGAAAAGTTACTCCTGAGCTTATCTACTACAACTTTAATAAAAGCACTTTGACATTTTATCTACTGAATAAGCAAGAAATTTAACTTTTTAAACTGAGCTACAGAAACTATGATGTTTCTTTGAAAATTTAACTTTTCTAAACTTTGGCTTATTTCTAGCTTAATACTCAATGAAAATAAGAACCAAAAGAAACTACAAGAAGCTTATAATGTGTACTAAAGATATCTAAAAAGAAATAAGCTAAAAGAAAACTAGATTAACAAGAAATTTTCTCTTAAAAAGTTAAGGTTCAGGCTTAATGACTGTTATTAAGCAATTCCTAATAAGCTAAATAGCTCAAATCTAAATTCTAGAAACTGGAATTTTGAAAATAAGCTCTACTATGGATATAGAAGAAACCTAGATAAAAGGATTTTGGAAATAACAACTAGAAATTAGAAATCCAAAAGAAAATCCTTGAAATCTCAGCTGCTGCTAATACAACTTTTGCAGGAAAATAAGAGCTAGTCTAAAGCTTAGAAATGAAAATTAAAAGATGATCTATATAGAGCTAATGGAATACTACTAAATTGCTTAAAGCTAAGTTCTTATCACCTAATTTCAAGTGCTATAAAGTAGCTAGAAAAATGATGAGACTCAGCAGTATTAACTAAGTAAATACTGCTTATGCTGATGTATTTGGCAAACTTTTAAATGCAGGCTAAGTCTCTAGTTTAGAACTCATAAACTAACTATCTATATGTTTCTAAGTTTACACTAACACAAATTTAACACTAAAATGCTGTGAATCACTTAACTTCAAATCTACTTAACACTTTAAAGTGTCCTGGTGCTAGCAATAACTCTTAAGTATTAAATCTTGAAAATCTACAATCTAACTTTCAAAACCTTTTTAAAACTTGAAAACTTTGAAAATCTCAACTATATAAAGTGTTTTGACAATAACCTGTTGACTTTTAAAGTCAACAGCACCTTATACCAAACACTACTTAACAAGTACTGTCCCAACTAAATTTTATTTAAAATCTATTTTAAAACTCAAACTGCTAAAACCTTTTATCTACTCAATCTTAAACTCAACTAATAAAGCTATCTAAACAATAAAATCTAAAGCTTATGTTCTAAAAAACACTAGTTACTCAGCTAGGTATTTAACACTAGTAACAACAGATTTAACTAAGAAGATTATTTAGCTAGAATAGGTAATGGAAAATTAAAAACAGATAAAACTAATGATCAACTAAACAAACTTTAATAAGGAATAAGCACAACTGAATTCACAATAAGCAAGCTTCAAATGCTAAAATGAAAGATAGAAAGTGAAACCTGAAGTTTTGTAATCTCAGACACTAGGCCACTCCTGTTGAGTGAGTGACCTTTAAAAATCAATGTCCTAATGGCTCCTAGCCTCTAGACCAAAAGCACTTAGCTCAATAAGCTTCTTTGAGCTTATTCTTCCAAAAGCATCCAATTTTGAATGAATTAACTCAAGTAATCATTATATTTGATTTGAATGATCAAATTAAGTACTTTGACTGACTTTTAAACTAACTTTGACTTAAAATGAACTTGTTAACTTGTATAAGCTACAATGAGATTATTAAGAGCTTATTATGTAAAATCAGCTTATCACATGAGATTTAAGAAGAATTAAGAACACTACTGATTTTTATTTCTTATAAACTGAAAGTACAAGTGAAAGTAGGTAGAGTACAAGTGATGAAATGCTTTAAACTTTAAATGAAACAAAATGTTTATAAAACGTGAACAGTAAAGCTTAAAACTGAAAATTAACTAACTACAAAACTAAAACTTGGCACTCCCTAACAGTTGTCCTATCTTGTCTATATATAGGAACTTGAAGAAGAAGAGAAGAGGATGAAGCTTCTTTTTTTCTTAGCCATTGGATCTTATTTGAAGAAATTATAGCCGTTGGATCTTATTTGCCACGTGTCTGAGTCAATGAGAGGCTGCCACATCACCTAATTGACGTGGCGAAGGACTTTGATTGGTGGGGTGGAGTTGGAAGAAACGGGAGAGGGATTTGGTATGCTTGGGTTTGTTCGTGTTTTTTTTTGGCGGGAAAAACGGTTACAAAGTTGTTAGGAAGAAAAGTTAACCCGCGTTTGTGTTTGAAAGTTTGGGATTATTGCATAACAAGCCCTTGTGTTTCTTTTTCAAAAGTGTAGTATATAAGTGAGTTTGAGAATTGGCATTTCTGGCCCTTGTAGTTTTTAAAACAGGAAATGGCTTTGATATCTTTCTTCATGTCTTCACTTGATCACTTGCTTTTTCCGTTTCTTGTCGGTTTTGGTCGTTTTTGCTCACTTTTGTCTCATTTGTCTTTAATTCCTGCACACATGCATTAAACACACAAACACACATATCTTTTGGCATTTTTGGTCATTTTTGCAAGTTTTTACGGGTTTTAAACATGTATAATTAAACATCTATCAAAATTCCCCCAAACTAAGCAATTGTGTGTCCCCACGCAATTTTATCAATTGTACACTTGAGAACCATTGAATCAAAAACTCTTTAAACTTGCAAAATTAAGACTACTAGTTCTCAAAGTGCCCCGGTCTTTAACCTTTTATCCAAAAATGACCTTTTGAAAAACATTCATAGCACTTTTCATATTCCACACTTATAAACACATTAATGGCCTTCATTGCACTTTCTTGCAACTTTTAGGATCACCGAATAAGATACTCCTTATTAATAGAGCACAAGATAGATTAATTCATCATCCTCGATTTTTTACTAGTCCTTTCACTAAGCAATTAAACAAGATCACTTGTCAATATAAGTTAAGATGTTAAGCCTCATATTTATAACTTGTGAACCTTTGAACTCCCAACATGGATATATGATTAGGTGATGATACCCGGTTTAATAGAACCATAGATCAATTTGGACTATAGTTGTATCTAATTCACAATACAACTCAAAGCTCAAAGATTGAAGGGTCAAAAGAATGACTTGGTTTTAGAAAAGGAAACTCAAACCATTTTTATTCTCTTATTTATTCACAACTCACACAATAAATTAAATCTAGGAAGAATGTTCTTAGTTGCGAAACCGCACCTCCGTAGGCACCGGGGGTTTGGTAGCCATCAACAACTTTCCTAGACGATGTCTTTCGACACAATAAATTAACCCTTAGCCTTTAGGCTTTTTTTGCATAGCACTTTGCTATTTATTAAGATGCATATTTGCATTTATTATAATGCTTCCATTGGAGCATTTTATTCATATACTTTTGCAAATGGAAAGATTTCACTTTAGAAAAACCAAGTATAAGTTAAACCAACATTCTTACTTACAAATAAAATAAGGCTTTTTCTAGAACATTGATTGACTTAGTTAAATTAAACAGAGCAAGTATGATTAGGTGTTTTAGAAGCTTACGGGAGAAAAGGAACACAAGTTACTCATATGAATTTTAAGACGAATCCTTGCTTGCAATACAAAGCTTATATTTAACGGATCACTTCTTGTTCTTCACCATATCTAAAATCAAAGCAATAGATTTGTGAAAGCTTCAAGTTAAAGAACTACTAGGTTTTTGCCCGTCGAGTCAAAATTAATTCTTGATTCTCACCGGGTCGGAAGACCAAAAGTGGTGTTTTCATCAAAAAGCAAACAAAAAAATAATCTTTTTCTGCAAAAAAATTTTAAAATTCATTACTTATTACTTCATAATCAAACAGGTTCATTTCGGAAGGTAAAGGACAAGGTTGCGTGGCATGTGAAACATATCGAAGATATACCCCCCCCCCCCCAAACTAAGATGAAACATTGTCCTCAATGTTTTGAAAATAAGAGCAAGGGTAATAAAAAGTATTAATCTTTGAAAACAATTTTTTTAAAATATGCCAAAAGATGTAGGATCGATATTCCTTAATGAAACACTGATATACTGTCAACTATGCGGAATCTAGTTGGCAGTACTAAGAAGAACACACAATGCTTAATCAAACGTTCTGTATTATAACTCTTTTGAATCTGCCTAAGTTGTAGATCCCTAATACAATACTAATCTCTAATATCACTAACCAATGCTTTTTGCTATTGTTGCTTTGTTGTTCGTGTTCATCTATCTTCTAATACCTTCCTAGAGATCCTTTTATAAACATAAGGATAACTCTAGTAGGTGTACAGTCCTTGTATGACATAAACACTAATCAATACTAATCATTAAAATAACTGTTACAAGATAATTACTAACATAACCGTTTAAATGATAATCCTTTAAGATTCCTTTATCCACGGCAGTACTTTGATCTTTAACTGGCAGTACTTTGACTTTCTACTTAGCAGTACTTTGACCTTTTGTCTTGTATGTCCCAACAAAAGATATAATGTTAGTTCGATACGGAAGGATATGAGGTTTCCAAAATTATGAAGGAGAGCTTGGAGACCAATTGATGGAAATTGCGGGAATTCGGTTGTCCTTCCACAATATGAACCATGATTTAAAGAGTCATCCAAAACCCGGAAACCTAGACAAAAAAAATCACAAACCACAAGAAATGGAAAAGAACAAGTCTCTTCTCAACATTTTTACATTGTTAGCTCAAAAAACAACTACTAAACGAAAACGGCTTAGTTTTTGTTCACCGAGTACAAGCTATACTCGACCCCGAATTAAGTTGTCCTTGGGGAAGCAAAGAGAAAATAAAAAGAAAATAAAAGGATAAGCGCATGGGTTCCTCCCACAAGCGCTTGTTTATTATAGAGTCCCCCTACCTTTGACTCCTTTCCCCCAAACTAGGTTTATCATGGTGGGTCTGTCTAATAACCGGGGTAATCACATTAGGTACATCCTCTCCAAAATAGTGTTTCACCCTATGACCATTGACTTTAAAAGTTGGACCATCCTTTTTAGAAAGTTCAATTGTTCCATACAGGTAAACATTAGCAATCGTAAATGGTCCTGACCATCGGGATTTAAGCTTCCCCGAGAAAATCTTTAGTCTTGAGTTAAAAAGGAGCACTTGATCCCCAACATAAAAAACTCGGTTTTTAATCTTTGAAATCATGTAACACAATTTTGTTTTTTCTCCTTATAAAGCAAAGAATTCTCATAAGCCTCATCCCTTAATTCGTTAAGCTCATTGATTTGTGACTTTCTATTTTTACCCGCAAGATTAAGGTCTAAATTAGTTTGCTTAAGGGCCCAAAAAGCTTTATGTTCCAACTCAATAGGGAGATGGCAAGCTTTTCCGTAAACCAACCTATAAGGAGTACATCCGGTAGGTGTTTTGTAGGCGGTTCGGAAAGCCCATAGAGCATCGTCAAGCTTATCACTCCAAGAAGCTCTATTCTCACCTATGGTTCTTTCTAAAATCCTTTTAATTCCCCTATTTGAAACCTCAACTTGACCACTCGTTTGTGGGTGGTAAGGAGTCGAAAGACGATGGGTCACACCATACTTTGCCATGACCTTTGCAAATTGGTCATTACAAAAATGTGTGCCTCTATCACTTATTATAGCACGAGGGGTTCCAAATCTAGCAAAAAGACTTTTCAAGAACTTACAAACAACTCGAGCATCATTAGTAGGTAAAGCCTTAGCTTCCACCCATTTGGACAAATAGTCCACCGCAACTAAGATGTACTTATTTCCTCTACTTGATGGAAATGGACCCATGAAATCAATCCCCCACAAATCAAAGATCTCACAAACTTGTATTGCATTCTGAGGCATCTCATCTCTTTGAGAGATTTTGCCTTGTCTTTGACAAGCATCGCAATGTTTAACCAAGTTGATAGCATCTTTATAGATGGTGGGCCAAAAGAATCCAGAGTCAAAGACTTTACGAGCGGTGTAATTGGCACTATGATGGCCTCCCGTAGGTCCATTGTGACAAGCCATGAGAATCTCATTAGCCTCTTTGCCAAAAACACATCGTCTAATGACTTGGTCCGCACAAATCTTAAACAAGTATGGGTCATCCCAATAGTAATGTTTAGCATCTTTGAAAATTTTTCTCTTTTGTTGTGAACTCATTCCTTTTTTAACAAAATTACCCGCATGGTAGTTCGCTAAGTCGGCGAACCATGGCGTGGTATTATCACTAAGCACATTCACATTGTTAAGCACATTATTTTCAACAACCTTTTCATTCTCATTAAGCACATTATCATTCACATTAATCTCTTTGACCTCTTCAACTTTCCCTAGTGACTCTAAAGGAAAAGACTCAGTTATGTTTTGCTTTTCAAGTTCATTCTTGTGAGGGTTCTCTAGTCTAGAAAGGTGATCGGCGGCTACATTCTCAGCTCCTTTTTTGTCCCTTATTTCAAGATTGAACTCCTGGAGTAAGAGAATCCACCTAAGTAACCTTGACTTAGCATCTTGCTTAGCCATTAGGTACTTAATAGCCGAATGATCCGTATACACTATGGTCTTCGATAAGACTAGATAGGGTCGAAACTTCTCCAAGGCATATACTACGGCTAGCATTTCCTTTTCAGTTGTGGTGTAATGAAGTTGAGCCCCGGTCATAGTCTTACTCGCATAGTGAATAGGATGAAAGTGTTTATCCTTTCTTTGACCTAGAACTGCTCCAAGAGCAAAGTCACTGGCATCACACATTATTTCAAAATCATAATCCCAATTAGGCACAACAAGTATTGGTGATTCAATCAACTTCTTTCTAAGATCATTAAAAGCTTGTTTACACTCATCCGAAAAGACAAAAGGAGTTTCTTTTTCCAAAAGATGAGTCATGGGTCTTGCAATTTTTGAAAAGTCTTGAATAAACCTTCGATAAAAACCCGCATGACCTAAAAAACTTCGAACTCCCTTTACCGTGGTCGGGTAAGGTAATTTAGCTATCACTTCTACTTTTGCCCTATCAACTTCTAAACCATTCTTTGAAATTTTATGACCCAAAACTATTCCCTCTTTTACCATGAAATGGCATTTTTCCCAATTAAGCACAAGATTTGTTTCTTCACAACGATTAAGCATTTTATCAAGATTAACAAGGCATTTTGAAAAATTGTCCCCAAAAACCGAAAAGTCATCCATAAAAACCTCCATGGTTTTCTCGATCATATCATGAAATATGGCCGTCATGCACCTTTGAAAGGTCCCCGGTGCATTACAAAGGCCAAAAGGCATTCTTTTGTAGGCAAAGGTTCCATAAGGGCAAGTAAAGGTGGTCTTTTCTTGGTCTTGGGGGTCAATTGGGATTTGAAAATACCCAGAAAATCCATCTAAGAAACAATAGAACTCATTTCCCGCTAACCTTTCAAGCATTTGATCCATAAAAGGTAAGGGAAAATGGTCTTTCCTAGTGGCATCATTAAGCTTCCTATAATCAATGCAAACTCTCCAACCGGTCACAAGTCGGGTTGGGATGAGTTCATTGTCATCATTTTGAACCACGGTCATTCCTCCTTTTTTAGGAACGCAATGAACCGGGCTCACCCAGGGGTCGATTATGGGGTAAATCAAGCGGCTTCAAGAAGCTTGATGACCTACTTTCTTAATGTACTCATGTATTTTAGGGTTGTCCCTCTTTGCAGGGAATTGAACAAACGATTTGTATTCATCCTCCATTATGATTTTGTGGGTACAAAACTTTAGGTCAATTCCACATAATGTCGGAGATTTTTCATGCTAGAGCACTTTGTGAGCCTTAGAACCTCAATACGTTTTTCCTTCTTCATCATCTTTTAAATCTATTGAAATTATGACTGGTAGTTTATTATCCTTTCAGATAAGAGTATTCAAGATGAGAAGGTAACTCTTGAGTTCAAGCTCGAGTGTTCCTCTATTGATGTTTTGACGATTCAACATTTTTAACTTCCTTTTTGAACTCAAGAGGGTGGGTGGTGAATAAAGGATAATCATTTAAAACTTCAAGCAATTTTTCGAAGTAAGTTACAATCACCATCCTCATCATTAAATTCATCATTTAAATCCATGTTTAAAGACTCATCATGTTTTAAAAACTCATCTATTTCTTCCTCAAGAATCATTTCACTCCCTTCAAAAGGAGTGAAAGATGGAGGATCCAAAATGATAGAAGTGGAATCACCACTCTCGGTAAAGTCTAAGACTTTTGGAGCATACTCTGCACAAGTTGCATCAATAAGGTCAATTCGTTTCACGGACTCAAAATTATCATAAGAAATTGTCGGTGTATCACCACCTTTTAGATCAAAGATTGTATCTCTTGTCTTAAGATGATCTCCCTCATAAACATCAATCAAGGCATGAGCTGTGCTCAAAAATGGCCTTCCTAAAATCAAAGGAACACGGGGGTCCGCAACAAAGTCTAATATCACAAAATCGACCGGGAAATAGAATTTCCGACCTTAACGAACACATTTTCGGCTATCCCGAGGGGTTTAGAAATGTTCGGTCGGCTCATGCTAGAACCATTTAGTACTTGTATAGGTCGGGAAGTCCAAGTTTTTTCCAATGGACAAGGGCATGAGATTGTTACTTGCCACTAGATTCGTAGTGCAAGTGATTATCAAATCCCAAAATCACAAGGATGAGAAATTGTCCTGGGTCACCAGCTTTTCGGGAAGCTTTTTGAGAATGACGCGAGGCAATTAGCATTCATTGGTGTCTTGTTATTCTTCATCATTTTGTCTTGTTATACTAACAACTTTTTTGATCATCTAAGGCAATTTCGGGCATGTGGATCAAGAGCATCCGCAAAGCTAAGCTCAAAGTGAAGATCTCGGAAGTTTCTCATGATACTTTGAGCTAAGATATCTTCTCTTTCACGATTCTTGTCCTTTTCAACTCTTGAAGGGTAAGGCAAATTTGTTTTAATCTTGAAAGGTTCATTAACAACACTAGGCTCAACAATGGGTTCTTTTTCCTTATTTTGGACCTTTTTCTTGTTTTGAACTACCGGAGGTTGGACTCTTGCGGTACTTGGTGAACTTGTGGGTTGCACTTGGTCCTTTGTCACCTCAGTTTTCTTTCCATCCTCTTGTCCGATTGTCGTAAGGAGGAGGCATAGGTAGGTAATAGTCCCTCTAGGCTAAACCACTCCTAGTGGTGATTGCCTTGACTTTATTTTCTAGGATTAGATAGTTTACTTGTAAAGTTCCGACCGATGTTTGTTATTTCCCATTTGCTTTTGAAACATGTTAAGCAGCATATTTTGAAAATTCCTTTGTCATTTTGAAAATCTTGTTGTTCCTTTTGAAAATCATTCCCAAATTCTTTTGCAAATTTTTCCAATAGTACACATCATTAGCTTTTGTATAACGCCTTAAATCTTGCATAACGTCACCGGAACTTGTGTACTCGGGGCTTGATTAGCATGAGCTTGTTGTGTTAAGCCGAGTTAGCTCCATGTGTTAACTTTGGTTCCCATTATTCCCATTCTATTATAACTTGATTTTGATGATACTTGATTAGCATTCAATTTCCTATTTGTTATTCTGTTGATTAAAGCCCGTGGTCTTATTTGGTTCGCTAGTTGGGAGGCGGTATCCGGAATTTCCATTTTGACTCAAAGTTACCCGACCGAAGGGCGGTTTGTTTTTTTTCTTGAAAGTCGTTGGAATTTTACATGATAAACAGGGTACTCGATAAACCTCCCCTATCTTTGGGCACACATTTTAACTATGGATTACTTTTAAATACCACAAATAAAAAAAAAAAAAAAAGTAGTATCCTGTTCTCCACCGCTTTAATCGGAAGGGGTGTAGGCACAAGAGTTTCTCATATTTTTCATCTCATTATTTCATTCCTTAAATAAAAATCAAAAGTCAAAGTCATATTATCCTCTTGGCCGCCGCCTATTAGTTGGAATTCGAAGTTAGATCGATGAAGAAGTAGAAGAAGATGGAGGAGCATTCGTAGTCATCGCATCTCGGCGTTTCGTGGAACATCTAACTTGGCATTATTCTTTCTGATTTGTATTCCTCGGTTGGACTTTTGTAGAAAAATTGCCACCAGCGGTGGATTAGAGAATCTTGATCATTATAGCTCAATGAATTATAGAATGTGTCTAATTGGGGCATGAGCGAAAACACGGGAGGAGGAACTTCCTGAGTAGTTCCTTGAAAATGTTCCCAAGTTCGGAGAAAGTTTCTTGGCAATTTGTCGAAAATTCGTTATTTCATTCCGAAGATTGGTAGTCCTTAGAAGGTGAATAAGAAGAAAATTGATGACTTAAGTACACTAAGTCATCCATGTAAGATTAGAGTTCGAGGGGTTCTTTGTCAATGCATGTTTTGGCAACCCCGTCAAGTGAAAATGGAAAAGAGAAGAGTTGTATGGTTGTGTTAGTACTTCCGGGTACTTTGATGATAGTTATGCTCTCAAAATGACGAATATGAGCATGAGGCTTTCCTCATCATTACCTCCTCGAAAAATTCGATTTGGACAGATTATTGAGAGAGGATTTTAGTTCAAAATTATTGATCATTGATGGGTGTTCCACTATAGCACTTTCAAACCCCCCGGTGGGAGCTTGAAGTTGCTCGGCCATAGGTCGGTCATCGGCCATTGGAATCGGATCCGGAATGAGAGGGATTGCCTCTTGTTGTACTTGAGAAGGTCGACGATTACGTCTTCTTGAAATTGTGTATTCCAAGGAAGAACGAGTGCGCATGCACTAGTGAAAATAATAAAAAGAAGAATTTGAGATTAAGAAGATTATTTTTGGGGAAATTTACAATTTTTAGTATTTATTAGGAAAGAAAACAAAAAGAAAAATATTTTTGGTAACCGTTAATTACAAGCTTCACGATAAGTCTCCAAGATTACGCACAAGTGAGCGGAAAGGCTTAGCGAGCCGCAATGACTTCTTAGCAAGTAGCTATCACCTTTCCTTATGACTTATAGTTTGTAAACTCGAAGGTCCGTCGTACCTCGCGAGTAACTCACGATTAATTTTGTTTTTTATTGGAATGGTTTAAGATGAATAGCTAGTATCCAAATATGTTTATTTTGAAAACAGATCACCCTTAACTATTGAGAAAATACCAAACAGACCCTACGACTTAAACAAAATTTAGCTTATTACAAAAGTGAAAATAAGCAAAAACTAAAAACAGGAAAGTTGGACCTGAGCTTATCTACTACAACTTTAATAAAAGCACTTTGACATTTTAACTAATGAATAAGCAAGAAATTTAACTTTTTAAACTGTGCTACAGTAACTATGATGTTTCTTAGAAATTCTAACTTTTCTAAACTTTGGCTTATTTCTAGCTTAATACTCAATGAAAGTAAAAACCAAAAGAAACTACAAGAAGCTTATGATGTGTACTAAAGATATCTAAAAAGAAATAAGCTAAAAGAAAACTAGATTATCAAGAAATTTGCTCTTAAAAAGTGAAAGTTCAGGCTTTATGACTGTTATTAAGCAATTCCTAATAAGCTAATTAGCTCAAATCTAAATTCTAGAAACTGGAATTTTGAAAATAAGCTCTACTATGAATATAGAAGAAACCTAGATAAAAGGAATTTGGAATACACAACTAGAAAATAGAATTTTAATCTAGAATATTTAATCAGCTAAAATAAGATTTTATCTAGAAAAGCTAATTTTGACAGCTAATTAAATCTATCCTAAATAAGCAATAAGAAGAACTTTTTAGCTGAAAGGCAAGATCTACATTCAAACTAACTAAGCTTAAAAGCTCAGATTCTAACTACTACTAATTAGTGCTTAAAAGTGATTCCAAAAGAGTCCTTGAAATTTCAGTTGCTGCTAATACAACTTTTGCAGGAAAATTAAAGCTAGTCTAAAGCTTAGAAATGAAAAATTAAAAGATGATCTATATAAAGCTAATGGAGTACTACTAAATTGCTTAAGTCTAAGTTCTTACTACCTACTTACAAGTTCTAAAAGGTAGCTAGAAAAATGATGAGAATCAGCAGTGGTAACTGAGTTACCACTGCTAATGCTGATGTATTTGGCAAAAACTTAAATGCAGGCTAAGTCTATAGGTTTAGGACTTTTAAACTAACTATCTTAATGTTTCTAAGCTTACATTAACCCAAATTGAACTCTAAAATGCTGTGAGTAACCTAACTCTAAAACTACTCAACACTTTAAGGTGTCCTGGTGCTAGCAAACTATTTTAAACCATAGAATCTTTAAGAATGCAAATTAACTTCTGAAACCTTTGGAAAACTTGTTCCTCATGAAAGATTCAACTGAAGAAAAGAATTAGGCTAATGGTAATTGACTTTTAGAGTCAAAGTTGTGTCAGCTGCCAAAACAATCATTAAACTACTTGATTATTCTATAAGCTGTTAAAATTATCTGTACTAAATAACTAAAAACCTTATATCTACTCTAGCTATAACTAATCTATTTAAGCTATTTAAGCTCTAAAATTCCTAGCTTATATTTCAAAAAGAAGTACTTTCTCAGCTAAGCTCAACCTTCTAGATGACAGAAATTAAGACATGAAATCTTAATGAGTTCTAGCTACAACAGCTTAAAGCATTAGAATCTCTAAGCTAACTAAGCAATATTGAATAGCCTTAAACACAAAAAGACAATGCAATAGCTACAGAATTAGCTATTTTATGCTGAAATCAAAATCAGGAAGCTAAACCTTTGAATTTGTAGTCTCTGACCCTAGCCACTCTTTCTGAGTGAGTGGCTTTCAAATTCAAATCCTATATGGCACATTGCCTCTAAACCAAATAGCATAAAGCTCAATTAAGAGGAATTTGCTTATTATTCCTTATTTCTTCCAAACTCAATCAAACTGAACTCAAATGAATCATAGTTGAAAAAAAAATAGACAAATACAATATTTAAAAAACCTTTAACAAAATTTGAACAACTTTTGAACTATAGAAAAATAATAAGCTCAATTGAGCTTATCAAGCTTATAGCTTAAAAACTGACTTATAAAATGTAGACTTGTAAACACCAACACAACTCAACTAGTTTTTTTGCTTTAAAAAGAATAGGTCAAGATTATGGAAATAGGAAGTACAATACTGACTTGAATGTTTAAAAGTTCAATAGTAATAGTAAAGTAAACTTGAAAAGAAAGAAAATTACAAAAAATCTGAATAACTAAACTCCTACAATGTTATAACAAGCTCTATTTATTGGTAGAGGTGAAAAGAGGATGAGAACTTCAAGCATTCCTAGCCTGTTGATTCGCTTATTCTTGAATTCTTGGGTTGGAGTGATGGATGAGGTGCATTTGTGTCATTGTTCGCACCAATCACTGCTATGCCAGGTTTGCAAAGTGATCGTGGAATGTGACTCTCATTGGTGGGAGTGGAGGTGGATAAAAAATAAACGGGGAAAGGAATTTGGGAAGGTTGGGTTTGTTCATGATTGTTGGCGGGAAAAATGGTTACAAAGCGGTTAGGAAGAAAAATTAAACCGTGTTTGTGTTTTAAACTTTTGAAAGTTTGGGATTATTGCATAACAAGCCCTTGTGTTTCTTTTCCAAAGTGTAGTATATAAGTGAATTTGAGAATTGGCATTTCTGGCCCTTGTTGTTTTTAAAACAGGAAATGGGCTTTGATATCTTTCTTCATGTCTTCACTTGATCACTTGCTTTTTCTGTTTCTTGTCGGTTTTGGTCGTTTTTGCTCACTTTTGTCTCATTTGTCTTTAATTCCTGCACACATGCATTAAACACACAAACACACATATCTTTTGGCATTTTTGGTCATTTTTGCAAGTTTTTACGGGTTTAAAAACATGTATAATTAAACATCTATCAGGTGTTTTAGTCATTTTAATTCGACCAAGGAACAAAAGTGGAACCAAACCTTCTAAATACGGACGTTTTTTGCACTTTCAAAATTTGACAGACCAAATCTGCAATTTGGCCAAACCGCAAGGACATTTTTGCAATTCTCTCCATGTCAAATGTAATAAAGCCTTGCATGTCTCCTTGTATATAAGTTTTTGGAGTTAATATAAGATTATTCACCTTTTCAACAAAAAGAAGTCTGTTTTTATTCATTAATGTGTGGCACAGATGACTTCTAATTGTTTCAGCTTATACAGCTCTTCTAGAAAGTAGTTCAATAAAATTTTGATTATCAGTGTCTTTTGTGTTTAATATTAAACTAATTCAAATACAAAAGTTCATTAATGGACATGTAAATGTTGGGTTGTGAACAGCTATTGACCATTCAAATAACGATTATACAACGAAAAACCATATTAAACACGTATAGATTTAAATAGATTTACAAAGGATCAGTAACATGTACCTTTTAGCAATTAACGTAACCACCTTCTTGAATATACGCGTGTGTATAATAATTATAACAACGAGAAACCACCGAGGATCTAAATAAAATCCCTCTACTTCAACAAACACAATACGTTCTTAGCAAACTCAATTTAAGTATGCGAGTTATTAGTAGTGTTAAGCATCTAACCACCAGGTTCTTGTAGAACTCAACACTTTAATACCCTTGTGAATTTTTCCCTTTGGATCGAACCAAACAACAAAACATAAACCCTTGTTGTGGGTTCGGTTAGTCGAACAAAAGAGAGAGGGAGAGAGATTTAGGAATTAGTTTTTCCAAGGTATGTGAAACAATGAATTCCTAAACCCATATTTATAGCCTTAATAACTTGGCTTGCAAGAAAAGCTCTCCCACCTCCTTTAGGAGTGTTCGACCAGTTCTAGGCAAAAAGAAAAGAAACCGAAAACTTTCTTTTTCCTTAAGTCCCATATATATTAATCATTACACTATTTAACGATTAATATAACTCCGTTAAATATTTACTTTAACTATTTAACGCTCGTTAAGCTTATCACATAAATATATTACATTTAATTTATTTATTATTAATTGTTATACGTATTAACGTGTGCGTTCCCGTAGGCTCGAATAAATTTTTCGGACATATATTGATTTACATGTACATAATCCAACAGCTCCCACTTGGACATGTATAAATAATATACTAACATTGGTAAGCGTCTAGCAAACACGCAATGCTCCAGAATATACGAGCGTGATTTCATAAAAGTTCATAGATAAATGATTTATACTTTTACAATCCTTTGTTTCAGATACCGTCGTTAATTATGGTTATGGATCAATAGTCATTCATTATTAATACGGTTATGTTTTCTCGTATATGTAATATAACCATATTACAAAACTCATCGAGGACTCATCTACTATGAACTTTTTGGGCGGATCCACGATTACATACTGCTATTACCCTTTACGAGGGGTCCAGTTGGCATCATACTTCAACTATTAAAAGACAAATTCTTTATTGACTACAAATGTCAAGTCCCTTCTTCATAATCACTTCTAAAAATAGTCATTATAGCTACTTATTCAGATGAAATGGAACTAATCAAAACGAAACAATCCACAAGTTGCAAGACTCTTCTTGATCTCAAGTCTAAGTGATTTTAGTAAACACAATTACTTACAAGATTCACTTAATGACGTCGATCCAAATGTGATAATCTTGTTAGAAAAACAATTAAAAAATAAAAAAAAAAATTTTTTTTTAAAAAAAAAAAAATTAAAATCATCGGGGAAGTCTAATATTCATCTAATGAATATCATGTGAGTTTGGCGGACCCATCATTTAATATCCAAGATATCACCAAATTTTTCTTAATTTAACAATATTCCTATATTGTTAATCGACAACGGACTAATTTAGAATAATAAACATTATTCACGGATTAAACATGCAAATAGAGGACACAATTTATATTAAATATAACTTCATGCCACGTATCTTTATCATTAATAAAATTGTCTTAACATCCCTTATCCAAATACTAAACACAGATCTATATGAAACTACTAGCTAAACGAAGTCCCATGCTCCTAGCATGTTGAGTAAGCTTTCCTTTCGGTAAAGCCTTCATAAAAGGATCTGCTAGATTGTCATCTGTGTGAACTTTAAGAATTTTTATTTCGCCCAATTTAATACACTCGCAAACATAATGATATCTTCTATGGTAGTGTCTGGCGCCCTTCAGAACCCCTAATTTGTAAGCAAAATGAAGTGCGGCTAAATTATCACAAAACATCTTAATAGGTTCGTTTATTGTTGGTACTATACCAAGCCCTGAAATAAACTTCATAATCCAAACAGCTTCCATCCCAGCTTCCGAAGCAGCTATGTATTCAGCTTCTGTAGCGGACATTACAGTAGTACTTTGCTTGGAGCTCTTCCAGTCTACTGCACCTCCATTCAAAATGAAGACGTAACCTGTTTGAGATTTTGTATCATCTCTATCAGTTTCAAATCCAGCATCACAATAGCAATCAATTCGAAGTTCAGCTTTAGGATTTCTACCATAAACCAAGAACATGTCTTTAGTATTTCTTAAATACTTAATAATAGTTTCACGCCTAGTCCAGTGGGTTCTCCTGGATTATGTTGGAAAAACATGGTACACAAAAATCGGGTATGGTACTCCAACAGTGTCTTGTGACGTTATATACATATGGTCACACGTGTTTTTTTGGGTGTTTGTCACTAAAGATGCGCCACTGTAGGTCACATACGTCACGTGTAGGGGGTTGTAGCTATTTCCATTTATAATAAAGAGTGACGAAAACCCGAATATGTGTGGAACAAATTAGGCACTAGTTTTGTTGGATTAATCAGTAGTATTAGTGACCGTAAACACTTTATAGTCACACGAATGGTTTTTGAGAGTAACTATTGTTCGTCCTTTGGCCACATAAATATATAATATATGTGACATTTGAGATGATTTATTCAAGTAAATGTGTATTTTGTGTGACTATT
This sequence comes from Tanacetum coccineum, assembly GCA_026074375.1. Taxonomy (NCBI): domain Eukaryota; kingdom Viridiplantae; phylum Streptophyta; class Magnoliopsida; order Asterales; family Asteraceae; genus Tanacetum; species Tanacetum coccineum. The sequence continues at coordinate 81,312 of BQNB010005056.1, read as the reverse complement.
TCCCGTCCTGTGGCCACATGAATATATAATAAATGTGACGTTTGTGATGATTTAGTCACACAACGGGTGTTGTTTTTTTGGAGTTAGTCACATACAATTTAAAAAAATGGCCAAAAGTCTTAATAAGTGTGACCATATGCTTTTTAAAATCAAGTAAATGTGTATTTTATGTGACTATTGTTCATCCAATGGTCACATGAATTGTATGTTTGTGTGGCCTTTTGTAATATTTAGTCACACAAAGCATGGTTTTTTTGGGATTTAGTCACATACAAGTTAACCAAAAGTGGCCAAAAGTGTTAATAAGTGTGACCATATGTTGTTTAAAGTCAAGTGAATGTGTATTTTGTGTGACTATTGTTCATCCAATGGTCACATGAATTTTAAGTTTGTGTGGCGTTTTGTAATATTTAGTCACACAAAGCATGTTTTTTTTTAATTTAGTCACATACAAGATACCAAATAGGCACAAAGTGTTAGATAAAGTGTGACCATATGTTTTTAATTCAAGTAAATGTGGTATTTTGTGTGACTATTGTTTATTCCAATGGCTACATGAATTTTATGTTTGTGTGGCGTTTTGTAATATTTAGTCATCACAATGAAAAAAATATGGAATGTGCGGGAATCGAACCCCGTGCTCTCGATTGCAATGCCGTGCGCTCTAGCATTCATGAGCTACTCTCCATTTGGCCAATTGCAGTCAAGGTGAAAATGCAACTAGGACCTAAACCTAATGTGCAAACAGCAAGCATAATGATGAACGCATAGACTTTCTAACCTAGTGATTCTCTGTTTCTCAAGGTAAAAATAGACCGACAACAAAGTTTGTACGAAGAAAAAGAATGTACCTTTAACAGTTTCATATATGTACCAAAATGACAGACATCACATAAACCTTTGGACCTGAACTGTGCTTGCAGACAAATTTAGATTTCAACGGATATATAATCTTTATTGTCATGTATGATTGCAGCTTGTAGTATTAGATACAATATGAATTATGAATTCGTACCTTCTACAACACATCGATAATAATTCGTGCTACTAATAACAGTTGTGCAACTCCATATGGTAAAGTTTAGACTATTGATATGCATATAATACGATTAATCTTTAGCATATAAATACTAATAATTACCTTAGTGTAAATACCTGTCAATGATGACATAACTGAAGTTAGTTACAGAAGCAAAGTGTACTATCACAACATTCTAATTCTAGACTTGATAAAAGAATATATCTATACATGTAATAAAATGTAAGCTACAACGTCACTCATTGATTGTCCCTTGGACCCAAATGAAAACACTTAAAAAGCCTGCAGTTATTATTAATACTCTAGGGTGTATTATTATTACTCTAGCAGTATTAAAATCGCTTAGCAATATACTCTGCTAGCAGTGCTAACTTCTGTCAGCGATAGTAACTTCTTAACCCTGGCAGTATTAACTTCTAGTTGGGCTCATATCACCCAACTGTAGCAATAAAGCCCAAAAAGCAGTAGTAATATACATGAACCATGGCAGCATTAAATCACAACATGCAATACCATTCTTGTGCCCAAACTGTTTATCTTTTATATGTTTTATATTGATAACAGTTACTAATATACTCATAGGCAGTATTAACATTCATATTCTTTTAACAATATTAAACGTAGTCTTTGGCAGCACTAACCTTCAATGCTTCGATCAGTAGTAATAACATCCAAGCAAGTTTTAATGTTTCATTAGCAGCACAAATATTACATGGCAGCATTTTTTTTAATCTTACAAGGGCTTAATTATTAAAGAATTGAGCCTTGGGGAGTAAACATGTGTACAAGTAACAAAAGCTGATAAACACTTGAGATATTTAAAGAATTATACCTGTTATTCGAAATAGAATTGATATGATAGTCATGTGAACACTTGAGATATTTAAAGAATTATACCTGTTATTCGAAATAGAATTGATATGATAGTCATGTGCATGAGCATACACTCTTCTACATCTTGCACAGGTTGGTTTCTCAATACTAGTTACTGCTATGTTACCCTTAGGTGTTACACTATTAAGATAACCAACGCAAATAACATGAGCTAAAAATACGATCACACTGCTAACCAACATGGGTGCATCAGGCGCACCCAAACGGGTATGTTTTTAGAACGTCTTGAAAACAGGTCAGTTGCCTCACCTTTTGCTGTGTTAAAATATGTTTACAAAACTAAATTGTTGCAAACTTACAATCAAACAATTTTTAAAGTTATATTGTATACATATTAAATGACTTTGACCCGCTAGACCCATTTGACCCATTTCCTTTTAGTTCTATATTTTACCTTAAGCCATTTGATTTGGATATACAGTATAAACCATATTGAATTTCAGCAAGTAACGACACACATTTGCGGCCATTAAAATAGACTAAACGACCCTAAAGTTCAGCAACTAACAACACACATTTGCAGCCATTAACATACACTAAACAAACCCAAATTTTAGAAAGGAATGACACATGTTTGCAGCTAATAACATACGCTAAAAGACCCTAAATTTCAACAAGTAACACTCACATTTGCTGCTATTAACATACACTAAATGAAACCAAACTTCAGCAAGTAATGACACATGTTTGCAGCCATTAACATATAGCGAAATCAGCAAGCAACGACACATGTTTGTATTAACTAAAGGAGATATATCTGAGAACAAGCCAGCAAGTTGAACATTTCACATATTCCACTATGCTTGCACTACAACTGATGGTACATTTTTCCAATAGCATACTAGATCTTAAAAATTGTTTTTTGGTGGCAATAGGGGTGCATACGTTACTAGTTTCATAGGTTTATAAGTTATGAAAGACATATTGGAGAAAATAAGTTCAATAGCTGCAAATTTTACCACAAGAATTGCTTTATCTCTACTTCTTTCCTTACTTGAATTGAACGGATCAATCGTACCTGTTCTGGTGGTTTTGGAATTTTTTAAAATTTATCTCAGCCTTGTTTCTTAATTTATGGTGATACTTAGGTTATCACTCTTGAAAAAGATAAAAGAAGTAGTAAAATTAAATAAAGTTTAAGTCATTTTGTAAAGCTTGTACTGCTACTTATAAATGGTGTGTTGGTTATTTGTTGTGATGCTTACCAAGACCAATAGAAGATGCAATGCCAAGAGCCACCCACCACCCACCACAATCCAAATCGTAGATATTCAACAAGCTCTTCAACATGCTGCAAAAATAGGTGAAGCATATATAGTCATTCAAAATTTGCACTAGAAACATCCAACTAAATGTTTGTTTCCATTAACATACACAAATGACCCTAAATTTCAGCAAGAAATGACACACGTTTGCAGCCAATAACATACACTAAATGACACTAAATTTTAGCAAATAATGACACATATTTTCAGCCATTAAAATGCACTAAATGACCCTAAAGTTCAGCAAGTAACGACACGTGTTTGCGGCCATTAACATATACCAAAGGACCCAAAATTTTAGCAAGCAATGACACATTTTTGTTACCATTAACATACACCGAATGACCTCAAATTTCAGCAAGAAATGACACAAGTTTACAGCCAATAACATACACTAAATGACACTAAATTTCAGCAAGTAACGACACATATTTGCAGCCATTAAAATGCACTAAACGACCATGCTGTTCAGCAAGTGACAACACACATTTTTAGCCATTAACATACAGTAATGACCCCTAAATTTAGCAGAATGACACATGTTTGCAGCTTAATAACATAAAACTAAAGCGACCATAAATAACATAACTAAAACTCACTGCATAGACTGCTTTATTAATTTGTCAATTTTGACTGCAGCTTCCATAAAAGAGCAATAGTTACATCAGTAGACTTTACCTGATATAGCATGCACAATTAAGAAGTTGCATATGACTTTTACCTCATGATGATTAAGAATAGTTTTTTTTAACAAAAAGATCTCTCAAAATTTTATAAAAACAGGTATGTGGCTGTTCCTTGAAGATTTTTTAAAACAAACAGGAAATCTAACCCGTGAAGATGAAGGTTTTGCCAACCGCATAAGGACGCACCCTAGATATCAGATGAAACTATCTAAACTCATTTGGTTGGGTTGTGTTTTAGCAAAAAGGAGAACATGTAAAACCAATAGAAAATCTCCCTAATTTGATGATTAACGCATAAAACCTCCAAAATCATTCATTTCAGAGATTTAATATATAATTATTCATGAAATTATAGTTAGTAATAGAGTTCTACAAAAACATACATAAAATCAGGGTTGCATGTCAAACCCAACCCGCTCAGACCCATTGTGATCCTATCAGTAGATCCGTTACCCAACTAACATGCACCTGATAGGTAGAGCCGTAAAGGTCAGGTGTAAGATTCAAACTTATGACATTTAGTTAAAGATAAGATTTCAACCACTTATGCAAGCCCAGATGGGCCAGTTAAAATGTCTATATAATATAAAATTTACTAAATACTTGAAAGTTTGCTAAATAGATAACATTGTTTTCATTAGCTAGCCTCTTCAGCGTTATCAAATCTGATTATTTGACTATAATGCATATTCTCCAGTGCAGATAAAGAACTTTGTCTTGTTGTAGTATTTTAATAAGCGGAAAATTTGTCACCAGTTGATCTTTCCAGTCTTTCTCTAGCTTTGACACGTGCTTTTTCTAGTCTTACTCAAGCCACTGCTAGTGTTTGTGGTCTGAACTGTGCAGTTGCCCTTTCAATAGCAGTTTGTTCTGCCTTCCTCCTAGTTTCAGCAATTAGCTCTTTCATAATCCATTGGTTATACATTAGTGCTATGAAGAGGAAGATTAAAAATTACCAGTATCTCAGGTTATCTAATAACGAAAGATATAAATATACCAGTTTATCCATTGTTTTCTCCTTTTCGCAAAAACTATTTCCTTTATTTAATCCTGATATACATAAAAACAGACTTTAAATACACCATCTTCATATGAATTGAGCAATGAGTATCTATGTGGATATATATTTTCAAATTATAATCCTCTAAATATTTATTGAGCATAAACCTCATTACCTAATGGCTGTTACACTAATTTTCATTGAACCCAACTATCATCATGGTGATACCCATATCAGATAATCCAAACAGTCTTTTAGATATGTATTTGAATTAGACGTACTAAACAGATTATAACTTGAAGATATGGAGACATAAAATAAACCAATAACTTGTAGCTAACGTTTAAAATTAACAATAAATTACCCTAACATTCAGTTGGATCTAAATATACATACATAACATTAATCACCATAAATTCCAAACTGAACCATAATTACATACAAATGATATTGCCTAAACTTGAAACTAGAAATATAAAAAATTAGCAAAAGCGATTACCCTGAGTGAGAAGTCATATGAACAAGGGCAACATAGATTTATATGCAATCGATTCTATAAAACATCATTAGCACTGTGGCACAAGATCTGTTAAAATTCGTATGACCAACAACCCCGTAAATAAAGCTATTCATCAGTTGGAGTGTTATGATTAAATGGATGTTAGAGAAAGATTGTGTACCTGATTGTTGGAGATTTTTGAACTCAAGCCGACAATCGAAAACATGTAAGAAGTGATATAAAGTTTATGTTTATGTGGTGTAGGTGAAATGAAAGAAAAGCTCAAAAAATCAAAGTGATAAAAAGTAGGGGGAAAATCTCGCTCAAAAGGATAAATGAATGAAATGTTTTTTTGATCTGTGAAGGATAGGTTGTTGGAGGGAGGTTTTTGATTTTGGGTAAAATTAAAGCGGGACCCTATGTATTTAAATTTTTGTTACACTTAAAATGTGTGACCAAAAATGTTTAGCCATGACTAGTATATGATATTTGGTTCACACTGATTCAAGTGTAGATTCTTGGTTATTATTGGTGACATTTATTGTCACTTTTAAAATGTATATCTGTGTTATTACTTCCAAACTTACTTTTTAGTTGTCACACATTTCAAATTCATATGTGGCTAAATATTCAGCAAAAAATAGCAGTCACTTTTACATAATATGTGACAAACTTGACTATATGATTTTGGTCACACTGTTCATATATGGATTTTGGTCACACTGTTAAATTATGTGACATATATTTGTCACATATGTATATATATAGTGTGACTAAGGTTTCAAACTTATTTGTATCTGTCATACTTCCCAAATTATAAGTGACTAAATAATCAACAAAAAATTACCAGTTAAGTCTAGTCACATAAATATTCAAATGTGTGACAATGAAATTCTGAAATGGTCACACAAAATGAGTTCAAGTGTGGCTGTTTATTTTATCCTGGTACATTTAGTCACATAAATATTTGACTGTGTGGTCGTTCAAAAAACAGCATGTGTGACCAAATCCACTTTTTGTACTAGTGCATGTGGCTATTATTTAGAGCAAAATGTGAAATCAGTTATCATTAAATTTCATATTAGTCACATTGAGTGTTTGTGTGTCTAAATTCATAATGTCATATATGGTCACATGAAGTCTTTGTTTATGTGTCTAAATCATGGACTCAAGTTTTGTCACACATTATTTAAGTGTAGCAAAAAACCGTTACATATGGTCACGTTATTAAGCCTAAACTACTTTTAGGTTTTAAAAAATAAGCTAAACTCGAAACTATATATCCCAAATGTGATTAAGCCTAAACTAATCTAGTTTTATAACAGAAATATATATTTTGAATGCTTGTGAAACCTCATAATAAAATGCTTGTCTTGTGGCTGTAACTTCTTCAGATCTGTACCCATATCTCTTGTACCCATATCTCTTGTAAAACCCCATAATCAATAAACGTTGCTACTCCATCAATATAAGATATGCTCATAATGATTTTAAGCAAATCCAAACCATTTGATTTTCTTAAAAAATCTTTTTATTCTAGCTCCTTGATGCTTGCTTAAGACCATAAATGGATCTTTGTAGCTTGCATACTTTTCTAGGATGTTTAGGATCAATAAAGCCTTCTAGTTGCACCATATAAAATTTCGTTCATCAAGATATCTTTAAGAAGAGTTTTGACATCATTCTGCCTTATCTCATATGCCATAGACACAACGTTTGGGCTATAAGTCCTAATAGCTCTAGTGTCTGCAACGGCGTTGAGAACATTTTCGTTCTTATAAACCTGTAGGTTTGAGTAAAACCTTTTGCTAAAAGACCAGCTTTAGAGGTGTGTACATTGCCATCCATGTCAGTCTTTTTCTTAAAAAGCCATTTGCTCCTAACAGTCTTACAATTAGGAGGAAGATCAACCAAGCGCCAAACTTGATTATCTTTCATGGATTGCATTTTCGACATTATTGCATTGACCGCCACTTATCATAATTCTGGATTCTAAAATTTGCAGCTTTATAGGTTAGAGGGGTCATTAAGATCCCCCAATCTATGCTCCTCCACTTTTACAATTTAGGACATAAGCGGATCGTGAGCTTGAGTGTGTGTCCTTGGCGGATTATGAATGGGATACAACTACCTCTTGAGTGGTTCGAAACATTTAACCTCCATAGAAATTTCGCTAGTATTTTTCAAAAAGGTGAATGTATCTTCATTCTTGATTTATTCAAGTTTCTTCGACTCTACATGATTTCTTGAGACAATAATATTTTTCTCAAGTAATTCAGCATACCTTGCAATAGAATTTTGTTTTCAAGTGGGAAGTAGAAATAGTACCTACCCTATTGTTTCCTTTGGGTATCTATAAAGATACACTTAACAGATCTTTGTTAGGAGTTTGTCCAGGTGTATCTCTCCTTCAAAGAGCCTCATATCCCAGACCTTTAAGTAGTAAGACAAATTAGAAACTTTTCATACCATTAAGTTCATTATGGTGTCGTTATCAACCTTATTGGTTGGAACCATATTGAGAAGTGCTGTAGCATAGTTTCTCCAGAGCATAATCCCAAAAGGATAATGGCAGAGTTGTAGATTCATCATTGATCGTACCTTGTTCTAATAAAAGTATGATTCCTCCTTTCAGACACCCCATTGTGTTGTGGTATATTGAGGACAGGAGTAAGCTGATGGATCTAATCCACAAGCTTTTAGATACATCTTCAACTCTTGATAATATGTTGCCTCCTACGATTATGATCGAATGCTTTTATAGTCTTCTCGGTTGATTTTCCTCTTCATTATTAAAACACTTAAACGTTTCAAAAATTATGTTTATGTTTAAGTAAATAAATATAGTCATAACGGTCTTTAATCATTCCGGTAAAGGTAATGAAGTAGCTAGCACCTTGTCTTTGACACGGGTCTAGCACACGAAGATAAATGGACTTACAGGGAGTAGAAAGAAGAAAGTATAAAGAAATAATTAATGACAAGAGGTGATGTATGCTCAAGACAAGAGGATGTATTTATAGACCAAACCAAGGGAAACCGGAACCTAGCACGGTAAGACCAGTTCTTGGCCCAAGTTTAGTTTAAGCCTACCTCGTCTTGTTAAACCCCTAAGTTCACTTTACTTTTGACCTTTCCAAGTTCATTCCAACACTCAAAGCGATATTAGGTCAACCAAATCATATCCAAGTGTTAAAAACATTTTATGAAGTGTGTAACTAGATAGTTTGGGGAGTTAGTCCATTTTCAAAGAGAAAGAGAAGAACTAATGGACTAAGGGTTTATCCTTGAGTGTTCCTCAAGGGTTGGATAATAAATTGCCTCCCAAATTTGAAATTCAAATTAAAATTAAAATTGTTGTATGTATGTGAGAGTGTTAAGTGTTGCAGAAACTTTTAGTGTATGAATGGAAACATTTTAAATTCAAATTTAAATGTTGTGTGGGAGGGTTAAGTGTGTAAAAAGAAAAGATATGACTCATTGTAAGAATTTGTAAGAAAGTATGAGTTGGCAAAGACAAACTTAGGGACCAAATGTGAGTGTGTAAGAGAGTATGTGTGAGAAAATAAGTTGGCAAGGAGCCTATGTTAGGGTGGAGTAGGCAATAGTGAACAAAAATATTTTGTTTGAATGTGTTGTGAGTGAGTGAATTGGCTAGTGAGTAAGTGTGTGTGATTTGCAAGAGGATCGTATGTTGGAATGATGGAGACAATGGTGAATAAAATAGTATTGTTTAAATGTATACGTTGAGGGTTGTGAGAGGGTTAAGTGTAGGAGAAGCAAGTGTAAGAGTGTGTGAGTTGGCACATTCAAATTCAAACTTAAAAGGGAAGTGTGTAGTGAAATCTTAGAGGTTAAGGGTTTTGATTTAGGGATTAAGTGAGGAAGAAGGTGCTCGTATAATGTGTAGGAATGTATGAGGCGGTATTGTTTAAAATGTGGGAAGCAATGATAATGATTAAGGGAATGTGTTTTAAATATAGGAGATAGTGAAAATGTGTATAGAATGTAGGAGACAAGATTGTGTAAAGTGGGATTGCGTAAAAAGTTAAGTGTTAGGAAGTAAACAAGTACAAAGGAGATTCAAATTTCAAATTCCAAATTCTAAATTCCCAAACTCAAATATTCAAGTATCATAATCTTTGATTAAACCATAATTAATATATTCACTAATCACCTTGATGCAAGCAAAAAAGTGCTTTGCATCATAGGTAAAGCATTAACCCATAAAGGAAAAGATGCATTTACACAAAGTGACCTTAACTTAATTGACCAATAAGGGAGTAACCCGTTACGTGATTAGGAAAGACAAATGTAAGGATTATGGTCATATGAATACTTTCGTTTGATGGTATAGTAAAATTATGAATCTCCTAGGTTTGAGAAAAGTAATTTGGCTTTGGCTAAAGGCATTTAGAAAGCATTTTGAGTTGATGTTTTGTAAAACGGGATGACTTATTTTGGTCATCTCTCTAAGTCCAAATCTTGTTGTGAGTTTACCTAATAACTCAAATATCATATACAAAGTTGTAATGAAAGATCCACTTTGGTCGGGTAAAAGGAAATCCGACTTTTAAAAACTGAAACGCGCCTTAACGGAAGCTGGTGCGCTGGCGCGCCGAAGTTGTTTTGGTGCGTTTTGGTTTTTGGTTATTGTTTGTGATTTTATATGTTCCAAATATTTATTTGTCATCAGAGGAGAATTTAGTCACTATTCTTAATCTATACAATTATTAGGATGCCTGGCTGCGACCCGCTGCCCCGACCCGCCCCGGTAGACTCGGCCCACAAACTGGCCCATTTACTAGCCTACCCCGGCCCAACCCTCTCTCACTTCCGGTAACAACACACGTATCATAGTACGTGTCTCCTTTACCACATCTACCGACTCACACACACACACACCAAATTCATTCTCTCTAACCTTCTTTATCTCTACCGACTCACACACACAGTTACGGTGGTGGTCTAGCAAGGATTACAGCGGGGTCATACACCCTAATGAAGCAGTTAATTGTCTCTCATCTCAAGGTTTACTTTTTTTATTATAAAAATTCAATCTTTTTTATGATAGGTTTGTGTGTTAAAATTTGTTACATAAAATTGATACATGATGTTGGGTTTCTTTTTTTGAATTTTTATTTTATTTATGATGTTTATGGTTTATTAATTTTTGCTACATGTCTTTTTGGGATTTGGATTTGCTTATTTTTTGGGATTTGGATTTGCTTATTTGCTTACAAGAAGGTGAGTAGCTTAAATTAAGTTTAGGAGATAATATACTTTTGGTTCTTAAAGTGATAAAATACTCATGTATAAAAAAATTAGGGGTTTTAATTTGTGTGTTAAAACAGGGGTTTCAGGTTCGCTCGGTTAAAAAGGCTTCTTCAGTTAAGGATTTTGCTTTAAACCCCCCTAACGTGAAACACATGAGGTCTGGGGTCAGATGTTACTAAAGTTTTGGAGCCATCATCGCCACTTTGTTCTACTTTAGTATGTTATTAGTCCAAAAGTTTGAGTTTATTTCAATATCTGATTTCAGACCAATCTGGTACCAACCCAACATTGACCTATTAATATAAGTATGATATTAATTTATGTAAAATGTAAACGAAAATTTATAGCTTTGATTTTGGCTGTTTATATGTTAGTAACTGTTAATGTTGACTTTTTGGTCTACTAGATTTATATTGTTTGTTGAAACTCATGTTAGTAACTCTTAGTATCTTTTAGATACATATTTATCGGCCGCATTAGATTTTGTAATTTGCCCACATTAAAGACTGTAATTGATACTAGAGATAGGAGTAGTATAGAGTCATATTAGGGCTCAAATATAAAGTATTACCAATTTTTCTAAACTGTTTAGACATTAGTTTTCAAATATAACGATTGGAAATGGTAGTTTATCATTCTTTCTATTTAGAAGTTGTTTGCTAAACTCAAATATATATCTCCGCCACATCTCTAATACACTGATGTAAGTATTTAGAAGGATTAGTAAATTACCCACCTAATGTGTCTGTAGTGATCTGCTAATCTATTGCATTTCCATACCTTTTCTGTTTTTTGTTTTCAATATCTTCAAATCACAGGACAAAATGAAGTTTAGTAAATTGGTTTTAGCTTTTTAGGTGCTTCGTCATCATTGTAGTGGAATTTTTTACTTTGTTACTTATTATGAAACTCGTCAACCCTTAATATGTATTTTTAAAGGAGTTACAATCAATTGTTATTGTAGTTTTATCTGTTTGAAGCAAGTGCTTGAGTATAATCTAATCATTATAAAACTTTGTATTCACTCAAGTGTGAATCATACAATTTTAGCAACCTGAATTTAAGATCAATGTTTAGACCGAGCCCTATTTGTATTTTCTAATTTTTGTAGAAACCATTTTTATTCTTTTTGCTCGACTTGATAAAAGTCGTCGTTTTAGCCATTTTCGAGTCGTGACTTGGATTTTATCCATTTTAGCGTTCGAGATATCGACAATTTCATAATTTAGCCATGAGAGCTTATTTTATTTTATTATTATTAATTTTCATCTTTTATTCGTGTTTAGCCAAAACCGCGTCAAAGAAATCGTGATTTTACAACAAATAACAAGTTAAATAGGTTATTGGGCTCGGAAACAAAATAATACAACAAATTAGCAAACAAAAGCCCAACCAAGCCCACCCTTAAATAGGGGGCCGGTTATTAATCAAATCAAACGCACCCTTTAGTTTTTTTTTTTGGGAAATTATTCTAGTAATATATTTATACAATGACTCTTTCCTATATTTTAGTATAAGTCGATATAAACTAGGTAGGGAGATTCCATATATATATATATACATTCTCCATAAACATACATGCTCCAACAGTCAAAATATTCCCACGCCTCTTCTTTACAATCTGTTCGTCGAACAGTAACATCAAGAACACACCATGACCTCCCAAACTCAACTAAATCACCTCCATTCTACTTCAAATCAAACCTACACTAAACCCTAATCATCCCTAACAACAAATAACTACATATATCAAGATTTTTCAATTTATTGATTTTCTTGGATTTTGATTTTTAAGGGTTTTGATCAAATTAAATGTAATTGGTGTTGAAAGGTATTAATTGTGAGTCTTTTAACAAGATTGGAATAACAAAGCAAGGTTTTTGGTATCTTTTGGGTCCATGTGGTTTTCGGCAGCAAGAACAAACCCAAGGAGGGTTTTGTTAGATCATTAATCTCCATTCCATTGTGTTTGTAAGCCTCTTGTTTTCTTTTTGTGTTGATTTAATTTTACTTTAAATGCATGTGATTGATTTTCCTCTTTATAAGGGTGCATGTTCATAGTTTCATTGATTTTGTTTGATCATGAACATCATGTTTTGATGTATGAGATATGTTATGGCATTGCAAGTGAATAATTGGTGATTTGGATAAGTTTCGAATGAATTTGAAAGTAGTTTTAGGGACTATTTTGAAGTCAGTAGAAAAAAATGCCTTTTCCCAATAATTTTTGACTTAGAGCCTACTGGAAAATTTCATGGTTGGATAGGTATAAGTCTAAGTTACGTATGGCGAATTGGATGGTTTATCAACTCCTCCGAATGAGGGAGTTATGGCCTTTTTACGATTGCTAGTCTCAGTAGTATACATCTTAAACTAACTTCTCCAAGTGGATTAACTTTAATAGCTATCACAGTTTGAAAAATACGTCAAAATTAGTGTTTGGTAGGAAAATTTGGGACTACTGCAGACCAGCAGTAAAAATTGGTTAATTGCAGCAAACTTTTGGTCTAATAAGGTATGCAATTTTTTATGAGATTGTAGAAATAAATTCAAAGTACATGTGTCGAATTGGATAGAGCCATATCTCCTCCGGATGAGTGAGATATGGCCGATTTACGAAAACTAGTCAGTTCTGAACTACTGTTTGAAAAAGGGATTTAACTCCAGATTTTTGCACTAAAGTGTTATGTTTTTAAAACATGATTAAACACTAGACATCATAAGCTTTCATCTCTCTTTGGATTCAACTTGATTTCTATTATAGAATAAGATTTATGGCCAAAACTGTAAGCGTTATAAATTCAGCAAACTTTCTGTTTTGAGTTATGATTAGTAAAAACTCATTTCTCATGGATTGGTAAATGGTTTGATTAAAAGGCCTAATGTTCTGGAAACTAGACTTAAGTATCTTTCCAGGGGTTAAAGTCATATCCTTGTATCTTTTATAAGTTAAGAGATATGATCTTGTAAAGTTGACTAAAAATTCAGCAACATAGTTTTACGCCGTTTCTTGAGAAATAAAAGTGGGGCCACATAGTAATAAGATAAGAATCGCTAAGCGAGACTTAGTAGACACTTGATGTAGTATAAGTGCAGGTTGTATACCAATTTGGGGATAAAAATACTTCGGTTAAGTTATAATGCAATGCCATGCATATCTCGGAAACATATCTCGTGATCATTTGATTTACTTTTACGTATCGATCTTCTTTATCATTCTAAGCCGCGTCACATCTTTTAGGTTGTGCTTAGACGCTTCTCACTCGTCCGATGATTCATTTACTTCTGGACTTCATCACTCCTCGGTGAGTTCATAGCCCCACCTTTTCTCTTTCAATGGTTTTCATAAACTGTTTTCGGGGTGAGAATACATGCTCGTTTACTAAGCAAATTTATTGATTTCTACCACTTAAGCGTTACATGACTAATTTTACTAAAGTTTTTACTTGCTTACTACATGACTTTCAATACATGGTTGTTTACTCATGAATTTAATAAAGCTTGATTTGCTTACTACAAGATTTGAGATCATTGAATACCTATATATGGAACCATGAGTTTTGAACACATTACTTGCTTTACTTTTAGACACAAGTGCTTTCAAACTGTATGTTATCCAGATTGTTGCCTGAATATTATTGCCTAGGTTACCACAATGCCAATTAAGTCCCTTTTATCATGAACCGTTAATTACCTTGTAGGGGTAAGCGCGAATGTTGTGGGTAGATCTATCGGGATTGACAATCCCCGCCTTGAATTTCTGGTCACAAGTTGGCCATGGTGCATTTAACATGGTGAGGACATTTAGGGTGTTTTGGCATACATCCTATCTACTGTAAGGGCAAAAACAGTTAAGGTTTCGGGGTCATGAGCTTAGTGCAATAATACATGTTTTGGACTACTGAATTCGTTTCATAGTCTACTAGTACTTAAATCTTGTGGTCCACTACTGAACATTTCCTGATTTATTGAATCACTACTTGGATTTCGGAAATAATACTTTGAAATATTGTAACGCTACTTTCTTACTGAAATATTACTTGAACTATTTCAATACTGCTTTTACTTAAACCTATGAATTCACCAACATTATTGTTGACGTTTTTGCATGTATTTTCTCAGGTTATTATCTTGCTAGCTGAGCATTGGGAGCATTCGAGTTGCGTGGATATCAAAACTTTAAGGACTCGGTTTTCTTCACATTCGACAACCATTTTTCTTTAAAATATACAAATGAGACATGTTTGAACTCTTGTAACTTTTGTTAAAAAGAAATTTTTGGGACCTGAATTTACTCTGATATTTTAATCGAATGTGCTATTTTTATTAAAACGTCTCTTTTGAGGTCATTTTCTGTAACTTGTACTTTATACTATGAAGTAGCACCCCAAAGTGGTATTCCGTTGCGTTGTGATTTTATAGGGGTGTTACAAGAATTGACTAAATTTCTTTGCAGGTTGCAACGTGCAATTTCCCAAATGTTAAAGATGCAGCCGATGTTACGATACCAGCTATATTTTCTGGCATACAGGTATGCTTTTTGTTCAGCCAAAGTTTATAAAAAGGACTTGAAACTTATATAAGCTTATTATAACATAATAAGCTTATATCAGCCTAAAATTTCAAAATAAGCCCGAAAAAATAGACTTATGCAACATTAACCGAAAACAAACTAAAACATTAGGAGCATAAAAATAAAAATGGAAGAAAAGATAGCAGAAGCTACCCAACCTACTAGATCATTTACATAAAATAAGTGTAAGAAGCAATTTTATCCATCTTAATGTGGCAAGATTCCATAGACAAGCTTAAACAAACACCTTGTAGTACTACTTACAAGTCAACAAAACTTGATTATAAACTAACTAAAACTAGGTCAGTAGATTAAAAGCCCTTTTGTGGCTAAGGGGTGTTTGGATTAGCTTATTGTTTGAACTTTACAACTTATTTTGGTTATAAAACACAAGAAGCCCAATAATAGAGCTAATTAGGGGTTAGGGGTTTCTATAAACTCCTAATGTGCCTTCACTGCCAATCATTAATGTGTTTATATGTAGTTGGTGTTACCTACATATTTGCATTTGCTATACTCTATCAGTGGTATAACTTATAAGGTTCGTGTATTCATAGGCAACGTTAAAGTTCGAGAACCGTAACGGTAAAGGATGCAACTATAAGTCTTAGTATGAGCAGCAAGTGCACATGTGTGCATTACACTTTTATTGGAATAATCATTTACGCTAATTCTAAATGCTCAATCTCAATTTTTACTGCAAAAGAAATTTCTAAAGTTGCAGGTTAATTTGGCGCAAAGCATGTGAATTTGGTGCAAAACCAGTTGGAGTGTTTGTTGACGAGGATGCTGACAAAATACTAAGGCCTTCTAAGGATGCAGACCTTCAATTTGTTCAGGTATATACTTTGAGCATAAATATCTTTCGCTTTGCATAGGACTTTATATGGCGTTGTGTTGATTTTCATCATGAATTTTTTGTGGCTCATGGACTTGCTTCTCATATTCAGTTTATAGGTTATACGACTAAAAACTAGAAACTTTGATATGTAGGATATAAAGATTAAATTTGATAACGTGTTGTTTCTGTTGAGATTTTACATCTATTTAACCAATTAAACATATCACGAGTACGCAGCTGAAAGATCAAACACGTATAGAACTTATATTATCAAGGGATTGAAGATGTATACCTTTTAGCAAGAAACGTTACACTGCTTTTAGCAATAAACGTTACACCGTCTTCAATATACGCGTGTGTATAACAGCACACAAAACCACCAAGGATCAAAAGAATAATCCCTCTAAGTTTACACACACAATACGTTCTTAGCAAACAACGTGTATGCTAGTACTAGTAGTGTTTAACTAAACGATCATCGTAGATTGACTATCAACTAAACCAAGTAACCCTTCGTGTTCTTGAGGGTCGAACCACAACCAAATGAAAACCGTTTATGGGTTTGCTGCCGATCGAACAGGAGGGGAAAAGAAAAACTAAAAACCTTAAAAGGTTTTGGTTCGGTCGACTAGGAGAAAAAGCAAGAGAGATAAGCGATTTTAGGGATTTAAGTTATGAGCTCTCAAAGACCCTAAGACCTCCTTATATACTCCTCTAAACTTGGCTTGCAAGCAAAGTCCCCCACCTCCTCATGAGAAGGTGGTTCGACTGACTATAAGGAAAGAGTGGGAAAAACCAAACTTTCCTTTTTCCCGTTTTCGCATATTAGTCCTTTAACTATTAACAACTAATATTTATTCTTGTTAAACTTTTAACGATCGTTTGTCAAACACTAATTAATATATTACATTAATATATTAAAAGGTTATTCTACATATTAACGTGTGCGTCCCCTTAGGCTCGAATAAATTCCGGACATATATAATTTATATTTGTTCATATTCCAACAGCTCCCACTTGGACATGTATAAATTATATAATAACATTGGTAAGCGTCTAGCAACACGCCAATGCTCCCAGAAATATCCGAGTGTGGTTTCATAAAGACACAGACAAATGATTTATGAATTTACAATCCCATTGTTTCCTATACCGTGTTAAAAATTGATATGGATCAATGTCATTCCATTATTTAACGATTCTGTTTCTCGTATATGTAACTAATCAAGATTACCGAAAATCAATGAGACATATCTACATGAGTTTTCGGGTACGGCCATACACACATCTGATTAATTCTACGAGGGGCCCAGTGGCATCATTCTTCAACTATTGAAGGAACAAATTTTATATTGACTACAAGTGTCAAGTCATCATGTTTCAAAATCACTTCTGAAATAGCCCTTATTAGTTATCCATTTTTCAGGATAACTTAGACTAGATCAAGAAGGATTATCCACATATGCAAGACCTACTTGCATCTCAAGTCTAAGGATTTTGTAAATAAAATCACTTACAAGATTTACTTAATGACGACGATCCATAAAGTAATATTCTTGTGTTGGGGAAATCCAATATTCATCTTATGAATATCATGTGAGTTTGGTGGACACATCCTTAATATCTAAAATATCACCAATCACTCAGAATTGTCTTAATTTAACAATATTCTCATATTGTTAATCGACAACGAATTAATTTAGAATAATAACTATTATTATTCATGGATTTAAACATGCAAATATAGGACACAATTTAAGATAAAAATAACAAAATACCAAGTATCATTATCATAAAATAAATTGTTAAAACATCCCTTATCCAAATACTAAACACAGATCTACATGAAACTACTAGCTAAACGAAGTCCCATGCTCCTAGCATGTTGAGTAAGCTTTCCTTTAGGTAAAGCCTTCGTAAAAGGATCAGCCAGATTGTCATATGTGTGAACTTTAAGAAGGTTACTTCTATGGTAGTGTCTGGTGCCCATCTGAACCCCCGGTTCGTTGGCAAAATGAAGTGCGGCTGAATTATCGCAAAACATCCTAATAGGTTCGTTTATTGTTGGTACTATACCAAGCCCTGAAATAAACTTCCTAATCCAAACAGCTTCCATCTCTGCTTCTTAAGCAGCTATGTTATTCAGCTTATGTAGCAGGCATTTTAGTAGTACTTTACTTGGAGCTTTTCTAGTCTACTACGCTTCCATTCAAAATGAAACGTATCCTACCTGAGATTTCATATCATCTATATCGGTCTCAAATCCAGTATCACAATAACAATCAACTCAAATTTCACCTTCCGAATTTCCACCATAAACCAAGAACATATCTTTAGTATTTCTTAAATACTTAAGAATATTTTTCACAACAGTCCAGTGTAGTTCACCAGGATTCTGTTGAAAAACCGGCTTGTTATTCTTTTGCGCGAATGCAACATTAGGTCTAGTGCATCTTACTGCATACATAATGGAACTCATAGCCGAATCATAATGTACATTTTGCATACGCTTCACCTCTTTGGGTGTTGAAGCACCTTGTATTTTGTACAAGACAAGTCTTTCTTGCATGGGGATATGACCGCGTTTGGAATTATCCATTTTATATCTCTTTAAGATCTTATCTATGTAAGCATTTTGACCAAGTCCAATCAATCGCTTTGACCCATCTCTGTAGATTTTGATTCCAAGAATAAATGCTACTTCCCCCAAATCTTTCATAGCCAATAACATTCAAGATAATACCTTTCACTTTGGTAAACTTGGAATGTGAATTTACCCATGTAGTGATTATGTCATCAAACATAACATGATGAGGGAATGTAACATTACTCCCACTAGCCTTTTGTATAACTAGCTCATCAATATTTTGATCAAAACAACCTTTTGATTTCTTCATCAAATCTTTTATTCCAGCTTCTTGATGCTTGCTTAAGACCATAAATGGATCTTTGAAGCTTGCATAATTTTCTAGGATGATTAGGATCAACAAAACCTTCAGATTGTACCATATAAATGTCTTTATCAAGATAACCATTTAAGAAGGCAGTTTTGACATCTATTTGCCATATCTCATAATCATAGAACGCCGCTATAGATATGAGAATCATAATAGCTCTAATATCAGCGACGGGTGAGAATGTTTCTTCATAATCAACCTCATAGAGTTGAGTATAACCATTTGCTACAAGACAAGCTTTATAGGTGTGTACAATAGCATCCATGTCAATATTTTTCTTAAAAATCCACTTACTCCCAATAGTCTTACAGCTAGGAGGAAGATCGACCAGGACCCATACCATATTGTCCATCATGGATGTATTTTCCGCTATTACATAGCATCGATCCACTTTTTGATTTTCATAATCTTTCATTGCGGATTTATAGCTAGTGGGTTCATTAAGATCCCCTAGATTATGCTCCTCCGCTTCTACATTTAGACATAAACGATCTGGAGCTCGATTTGTCCTTTTGGACCTACGAACCGGAATCACTTCCTATTGAGGTGGTTCAAAACCTTCAACCTTCATAGGAATTTCACTAGTGATTTCAGAAGGTGATGTATCTTCATCTTGAATTTCTTCAAGATCTATGGCCCTCCCACTGACTTCTTGAGTTATGAGATTTTTCTCAAAGAACTTAGCATACCTCGCAACAACTATTTTGTTTTCAGATGGGAAGTAAAAAATAGTAACCCATTGTTTCCTTTGGGTATCCTATAAAGATACACTTAACAGATCTTTGTTGGAGTTTGTCAGGCGTATCCCGCTTCACAAGCGCCTCACATCCCCAGACCTTTAAGTAAGACAGATTAGGAACTTTTCCATACCATAATTCATATGGAGTCTTATCAACCTTCTTGGTTGGACCATATTGAGAATGCGTGTTGTAGACTCTAGAGCATAATCTCAAAAGGATAATGGCAGAGTTGTAAGATTCATCATAGATCTAATCATGTCTAACAAAGTACGATTTCTCCTTTTAGATACCCTATTATGTTGTGGTGTGTAAGGAGGAGTAAGTTGTTGGATAATTCCACATGCTTTAAGATAATCTTTAAACTATTGGCTTATATATTCGCCACCTCGATCTGATCTAAGATCCTTGATTGTCTTCCCGAGTTGATTTTCCACTTCATTTTTAAATACTTTGAACGTTTCAAAGACCTCATGTTTATGTTTAAGAAGATAAACCTAACCATAACGACTATAATAATCTGTGAATGTAATGAAGTAGCTAGCACCTTCTCTTGACACATGTCTAAGTGGACCACACACATCAGTATGTATTATTCCAAGAAGATCAGTTGCCCTTTTAGGACGATGTGGAAACGATTTCCTTGTCATCTTGCCCGATAAACAAGATACACATTGATCAAATGACTCATCATCTATTGATTTAAAAGCCCTTCTTGTTGCAGCCTTTCAATATGTTTTTTACTTATATGAGCAAGACGACATTGTCATAGATAAGTATAGTCCAAATTATGTTTGGCTCTTTTAATGCTAACATTATAAACATTTGGTCCAAGATCATGCATATCAATTTCATAAATACCATTACTAGGAATAGCATTAAAATAAAACACATTGTTCTTAAAAACTAAAATTCCAAAATCCGTAAAACACTAGACAAATCCATTTTCTACCAAACGGTGAACTGAAACAACACCTCTAGTTATAAAAGGTGATGTAATCGACAATTTGTCTATAACATTCCACAATGTCATTAGGCGAAACTAAGTCATAACTTCCAATAGCTTCTACTTGTGCACGAACACTATTGCCCACCTATAAATAGAGTGCTCCTTGTTTCAATTTCCTTGCTTCTCTAAATCCATGTTTTGTAATACAAATATGAGTACCACAGCCAGTGTCATACACCCAAGATTTATTAGGGAAAGCAAATAATTCTATTGTAAAGATACCTGAAGAACTGGCAGAGCCAACTTGCTTCTTTTTCTTCAACAACTCAGCAAGATAAACAGGACAGTTCCTCTTCCAATGACCCACCTCCTTGCAGTGGTGGCAGGTGTCATCCTTAGTTGGGTGCTCTTTAGCAGAAGGTGTTGGGTTTTTAGGCTTAGGGATATAAACTTGTTTATCCTTCCGCTTGCCATTAGCATTACCCCTTGCCATTTAGCTTTATGTGATTCTTATTGGCCTTTTTGAGTTTACCACCTTTAATCATCATTACTTGTGGTGTTTCAGCCTTTTTAGGTAAACCTTTTTCATACTCAATAAGCATAGCATGTAGTTCACCAATCGTCTTCCCCATGTTATGCATATTGTAATTTCTCACAAATCCCAAAAAATCTTTAGTAACGCCATTTAAGATAAGACCTACTATAAGATCATTAGGGTAGCATATAACCAAGATGTTCCAGTTGGTCTACATATCCTTTCATCTGTAGAACATATGCAACAACTAGTTTACCCTCTTTTTGTTTGCAAGCATGAAAAGTTTGGATTAGGTTAAACCTCTCCACTCCAGCTTGTTTTTCAAACATAGATTTAAGCTCTTTTATTATGTCATATGGTGAGGAGTTTTCAAACTGTCTATGAAGCTTAGGAGTCATACTACCGAGTATTAGACAAGCAACCTCATTATATGCATCATAAACTGCATTCCATTGTGACAACACTTGTGCCGGGGAATCTGCAGCAGGAGCCGCGGGTAATAGTTGTTCAATGACATACATTTTCTTTTCAACTCTCAAGACTAACTTAAGTTGACTAAACCAGTCATT
Source organism: Tanacetum coccineum (assembly GCA_026074375.1). NCBI lineage: Eukaryota > Viridiplantae > Streptophyta > Magnoliopsida > Asterales > Asteraceae > Tanacetum > Tanacetum coccineum. The sequence continues at coordinate 59,491 of BQNB010005056.1, read as the reverse complement.
GAAATTATTTCCAGAAAGTTTTTATCTTTCAAACATCGACCTGAAAGCCGAATGTTTTATGTTTTGAGCAGGTAATGCCATCTACAAAACATAGTTAAAGTTCAAGAATTAGTATTTTTGATAAAACTTCTTGAAGAAAATTAACTACCCATGTTTAATCAAATAAACAATTAATTTTCTAAAGACTAGGATCCTACTTGACGTACCACCACCACATCAGTTGATCTGCTAGTGATGGTGTACTCAAAAGGTAATTGACGATCAATAATTGCCATCGATGAAATTCCTAGAACAATATGAGACTTACTTTATTACAATAATATTTTAGTAAGCATGTTTTATCCCATCTATGCCTCGATTTAAGGTCTCACCTATGTAAGTACGATTAAGTTCCTTTTTTTTTTCCCCCCAATCAAAAACCGTGATTGTGTAACACTAACGTCTCACGAAAAAGTGTACAATCACCTTGGGATTACGATCTACATACGTCTCACGCATAGTAAAAAGCATCTACAAGTGTTTTTACGAATTGGATGGCAATAACTTATTTAAAAAGGGTATTTTATTTGTCGTGACAAATATATACGAAGAAGCATGCATACATCTTCGTATCATAGATTTTAATAAAAACTTTACTCAATTAAGTTATTTATTATGGTATCACATGTTTTCTATACATCTAATGTATAAATAGTGTTACCTTTTTAAAATTTGACGATTCAATGTGTTTCCAAATATAAAGAATTATGTTTAATAGCGGAAAAAGATTAAAAATGGTGAAAAACGTATACAAAGAAGCATGCAAAACAACTTTGTAGCACTAATAATAATGACACTGTAGTGACATGCCATGGTTCACGGTAACTCCAATCGAACGCACAAAGAAGCGGAGAATTAGGTCAGCGCAAAGCATATTAAAAACCTAAATTCTTTAGTAAAATCCTCTTTAAACTTCTCTTATAGCTTGTTCTAGTGGATGAGCCGTATTTCTCATGAGTCCATAGCGTCCAGTTTTAACCATTCAAAATAAAACTGTAATTTGGAAACACATTATGAACTATAAATAGTCCATAATAAATCCGATTTCATAATAATTAGTCATGTTTATATTTATTTTTGAAAACCCCTTTTTATTTTCTCACAAGTCCAATACTTAAAATAAAAAACAATATAAACATAAAACTAACTCACATAACAATTATTTAAATAACAACACTTAACAATTAAGTCATGCAAATATTCATAATGATCCTAATTATCTAATAATTAAAACATGTATGTATCCATATAAGGCTCCTTCATCCTATAAACTCCGGCCACATTCATCGATGTAATCGATTGCGTAAGCCTTATACAAATACATACCACATAGCACATAAATTAACTTTTAGGCCCCATTAAGACATTGCCAAGGTCTTCCCTAGCTTTTAAAGTCGTGGATCGAAACCACATATATTTAATGTCTATGTTTTAATTCTTGATCATCATATTTGCATAAAAATTCATTAACAATTAACAAGATTAATATCACATATCACTCCATGATAAATTGCATGTATTTATCATGGATGCCGAATTAACAATTAATTTAAACATAAAACCGATCAATTTACAATTAAACACATCAAGTTTTATTTATAAAATTGCATACAACCTAGAATTCGTCTAATTAATTTTATAACCAATAAAAATTGAATCTTGATGCACAAAGATCGAATCTTGATGCATAAAACGCCCAAAGGGCTTAAAAAATCAATCAAGAACCCTAATTTTGTCCAATTTTATTCTTGTAATTACAAATTCATATACGATGGCTCGTGATGCCACTGTTGGGATTTTACATCTATTTAACCAATTAAACATATCACGAGTACGCAGCGGAAAGATCAAACACGTATAGAACTTATAATTAACAAGGGATTGAAGATGTGTACCTTTTAGCAAGAAACGTTACACTGCTTTTAGCAATAAACGTTACACCGTCTTCAATATACGCGTGTGTATAACACCACGCAAAACCACCAAGGATCAAAAGAATAATCCCTCTAAGTTTACACACACAATACGTTCTTAGCAAACAACGTGTATGCTAATACTAGTAGTGTTTAACCAGACGATCACCGTAGATTGATTATCAACTAAACCAAGTAACACTTTGTGTTCTTGAGGGTCGAACCACAACCAAATGAAAACCCTTTATAGGTTTGCTGCCGATCAAACATGAGGGGAAAAGAAAAACCGAAAACCTTAAAAGGTTTTGGTTCGGTCGACTAGGAGAAAAAGCAAGAGAGATTAGGGATTTAAGTTATGAGCTCACAAGGACCCTAAGCCCTCCTTATATACTCCTCTCAACTTGGCTTGCAAGCAAAGTCCCCCACCTCCTCATGAGGAGGTGGTTTGACCGACTATAAGGAAAGAGTGGGAAAACCAAACTTTCCTTTTTCCCGGTTTTGCATATTAGTCCTTTAACTATTAACAACTAATATTTATTCTTGTTAAACTTTTAACGATCGTTTGTTAAACACTAATTAATATATTACATTAATATATTAAAACGTTATTCTACATATTAACGTGTGTGTCCCTTTAGGCTCGAATAAATTCCAGACATATAATTTATATTTGTTCGTATTCTAACAGTTTCAACTTTATCGTTTGTATTTACATGGATAGTTTTTAATAATAAGTAGCATAAGTAAAGTAAGATACAACCGAATTGAAAAAGCATTTCATTTAGCTTTTGGGTATACGACCTGTATGATTGCGGTTTCCAAATTAAACAATTAAAGCTCAGTCAAAAGATAATGTGAAAACTGAATTTCAGGTGCAATTTTTTGTTTGCTGAGGATATCAATTTCCGTATAGAATTAGACCATGAGACGTTGCACGTTAACATTTCGTTATACGTCAACACTGCCTTAATGAAATCAGAATTTCCCAAATGGATTTGGATAATGTTGTTCCAAACTAGAAAATCAGTGTTGATATCGCCAATAATGATACTACATGAGTTTTTAATTATCTTCTGAAATTGAAATTATGTTCTTAAGGCGTATTAAAATCGTTTTCTTTTTCCTCAGGAATATTTAGTTTCGTGTAAATACCAGCACCAGTTAGTGAAACGAGGATGGGAGTCGTAAGGTATATTCAGATGCTTTCAAAGTTATATGCTCGCGTTGGCCTATAATAAGATGAAGGTAGATTGGGTTTGTTTTCGTTGTAGTTGTTGGTTGAAGAATTTGTCACCCATTATATACCCAAGTTGTGTTACTCGGAAGAATTTGTCACCCATTATATACCTAAGTTGTGTTACTCGAAAAGTTTCATAATGGTTTTCTTATCGGATTTAATATCTTAATTATGAGAAGGAAACTAGAATGCCATGTGGGTTCTGTGACGAATAAATAAATAACGAATTTGATATGCAATACATAATGAATTAAATATGCAATGAGTATGGTTTATAATGACATTGCAGAATTGTTTATGATAAACAGGTGATGTCATGATATTTAGTTTAGTTTTTGTTCAAAGGGGTGCAACCATATGTTCTTTTACTACTATGATCAGGTTCAGGATGTTTGGCTAAACAAATTATACATTCTTCCAAATTAAGCCGTGGTGAGATTAGTCGCTTTACGACCTTTTTACTTTTCTATACAGGTTATCAGAATATTTCCTTACATGACGAGAAGGATCTTATTTTGTGGTTTTATATGTAGGTTTCGTTCGAGTTCCATGTGCAACACACGAAAGATCTGCCACAGAACGACAGATTAAGAACATCATACAAACTTCTACAAAAATCTGCATCAACAATTCAAATCAGCAACAACATGTTTCAAGGCTTGGTTGTGTTTCAAAACTGAGTTGTCTGCACTCTTTAAGTTTCATATGATAATTCTCTTGAGTTGTGTAAAACGTTGTAGCTTATGCAATAATAGCTTTTTTGTATCATTGGATTGTCGCAAGAATTCCGGATTTATGTTTTAAATTCTTACATACGTCGTAGCTAAATTTTCCGTAGCAAAGCACCGGCTACCGACGTCCGCTAAACGTCCCGCGGCGGAGCGCGGGCAAACGTACTCGTTACACCAACATTTTTCTAAGCAAAAAAGTTTTATTTCAAGTTTAAGAAGTATTTTGTTACAATAAAATTTGTTGTGAACAACGACCTAATAGCAACACATATAATTGATGTATAAAAGAAGAAGAAAGTAGAGACAATTGAGACATGTATTTTATTGAGATTGATAGACTACAAAGTGAGCCTCAATTTATAGGGCTCTTATATGCCAAGTATTTAATACAATCATAATAGAGGGGAATACAAAAAGATGTAACCAAAGGGAATTAAGGTATGTGGATAGCCACTTTATTAATTATTCATAACACTCCCTCTTGGCTATCCAGCATTGGTTTTCATACACTTATATGTGCTACCTTGTTAAAAACCTTGCTTGGAAAAACCCTGTGGGAAAAAACCATAGCTAAGGAAAAAAGAGTGCAGCGTGTATATTCTCCCTATGATGAATAGATCACTTAAGTTCCTTGAGTCTTTGCATTCCAATGCCATGAACCAACTTCTTGAATGTTGCAGTAGGAAGTGCCTTGGTAAATAAGTTTGATGGGTTATCATTTGAACGAATTTGTTGAATAATAATATCGCCACTCTTTTGCAAGTCATGCGTGAAAAAGAACTTCGGTAGAATATGCTTGGTTATGTCACCTTTGATGTATCCGTCCTTAAGTTAAGCAATACATGCTGCATTATCTTCTACAACTGTTGGAGCATACCGGCCTGAAGAATCCCACATGATTCACAAATATGTTGTATTACACGTACTCGACTCGCTTTATGATAAACAAGATGTCTACGTGATTCGATCAAGTGACACCCA